>RXON01001110.1:0-46964 GCA_009667805.1 Leptobrachium leishanense | reverse complement strand
ATTACACAGACCTCAGACCAGACATTATATATATATATATAAATACATACATATATATATATTACACATTACACAGACCAGAGATATAGATATATATATCTAGATCTCGTCTGACATGCCCAAACGCTGGGGAAGCTGTCCGCCTGCATGAAAAGCACTCGGCCAGCGTTCCTCTCCAGCGGGCTGCAATACTTACACAGCCGAGAGGCAGTGTCACAGAGGCGCCCGGACCCTCCGCTGTGTAGTATTGAGCCCGCCGGAAGGGAACGCTGGCCAAGTGCTTTTCATACATGCGGCCAGCTTCCCCAGCCCCGCGGATACCGGTATCAGAGGGATGTATCGGGCCATTTGCACGAGTACCAAGTAATCATGCAAACGGCAGTATGGGCACCGATACTAGTATCGGTACATCCCTAATGATCACATCTTGTAACTAAATCTCCATCATTTCTTTTAGGCTGTCAGACGAGCGCATTTGGTACGGACTGCACGGACGCACGTTCTGACGGAAGACGCAGTAGTGGCCACACGGTCTGTTTTTGTGACTGACGTTATTTTTGACGGATGTAGATGAGAAATTAAATTAAAATTAAAAACCATTTTGTCCATCAAAAATGCTGGACGCATAAATGCAGTCTGTCTGACTTCGTTCCATCACTCACACACAAAGCTATGCGGACGTTGCGCACTCTGCAAGTCCGTTCTAGCGGTATTACGTTCTTGCTTAGTCTGCGTCCATTTGCCGTGTCCGTCATGCATCTGCACTTCTGTGCGGACATACTTTGTGTGTGCGGCTCCATTGTCCTGAATGCTATGCTGCCACGGACGTTAAAACGTGCGGCACCACGGACGTGAACACTGCGCTTGTCTGACACGAGCCTTACCTAATTAGGAGTTTTCATTATCTTTGCCTGTATGGTAATGGCGTGCTCTGAATTTACTATATTTTATGCCAACCGGCCACTCAGAAGCACCCTTAAAAACATGTTGGGTTAGTGCAGCCATTCTGGTTTTGTTCATTAATGTTGTGGCTGATTATGGTATATCAATGTACAGTCTCCATAAAGAAGAACCAACAAATAACCTTCCAATTGAAGGCAAAAACGAGAACGTGAATTAAAAGTTAACATTTATTGAAGTTCATGATGATAAAAATTAGACCAGTGCACTAGTCATTACACACACAATGATAAAAAAATGTAACATGGAAAATAAATCAAAATTATTTGTCCTAATTAACTAGCTTGCGCTAGATGAATCCAGATAAAGATGCATATAATAGCAGTAATTGAAAAAATCCCTAGACAATTCAGATAAAGGAATATTTGAGAAATAGTAAAATTTGGACATACAATAGACTTAATTCTTTACCATGATGGGAAGTGATTTAATGAATCATTTATCAATCGCATATATGAGCCAGATTGCCTGCAGTCTTGTGATGGTTTCCTAAATCAAATACCCACCATTAAAATACTATATCAAGACTCATGAAAACCCGGAAGCTAATGAATGCGATCGTATAAATACCAAAGTGCTACATTGTATCATTTGGCATTCCTGACGAGCCGGATAGCGGCGAAACGTGCTTTGGATGCGCGGACTAGTGCCTCATATGAAAATAATAATTGTAGCTGACTGTATCGTTTAGAATATTAACATGAATGCAATAGGGCTTTTCCTTATATAGGAATATGAACAGTGGCTCATTATGGATTTCTAATCTACGCTATGGTCAACATATCTAGATTAGCGCTTCTCCAACGAGAGCCGCTGTATTTGACGGGCCTTATGTCTCACTCCAATGATTACCCACCTCCACCTTCGGTGCCAAGTAGTACCAGGACAAGATTACTTTAAATAAAAGGGGTTTATTAGGACTAGCGAACAAACCCTCTGTAGGACAAAGTAATCAACAGTATAACAGTATTGAAAGAGTTAAATTTAGCATCACTAGTCAACGCAATGATGAATGAATGAGACGGGAATCTTTACCATACATCAGTGCAGTTAGATTATCAACAATAATCAACGTAACCAATATAAATAACCTATCTAAGCCTTGTAATTCTACCTACCCACTGGCCAGTGGAAATTACACAAGCTCTCAAGTCTGCTAGCATTGGGGCCCTTTAACTTCTGCCGTTGCGTACCGTTAACATGAAACCATATTTGTATTACACAAAGTGAGAAAGAAATCTTTGCAAAGTGTCACAGAACAACAAGATTTGTAACTGCAGCAATCTTCCTTTAGCTGCAACTGCGCAGGCAGTAGAACTAGGCCCGGACAATAAAGTTAGCAATATCAACTCACGCAGGATGTCCGAATACCTCTCTCCGTTTGATACGCTCACCCCTTCCTTGCTGGAAAGGTAGCTTGAGCGCTATCTCTTAGCGCTGGAATCACTCAATCACAGCCGTATCTCACTCCGCTGGATGCACGACAACACCTGGATTTCTTCTCCGCTGAGTATACTCGGTCGCTCCCTCGTTCACTGGAACACACACGAAGGCAGCTGGACCCCTTGTCCGTCGGATACACGAGGACAGCTAGATGCACTCTCCGCTGATACTGGCAACACGCGAAGGCAACCGGATCACTGCTTCAATGAACACACCAGGGCAGCCGCATGCACGATCCAGCATGGTGCAACCAAGACATATCCAGGTTAATTAAATATCACCAGTAATGTGTATTTCATACAATCTCTTACCTCTCCAGTCAGCAGAAAGATGATCTCCAGAGTTAGATCCAAGATCTTCTGGGTCAGTGAATCTCTGGCTTTGTCTTTATTCATTATCACAGTTTATCTGGACACCCAGTTCTTGTGAAAGGGATCGATTAGAGGAAGAACAAGATTTCTGAAACAGAAGATAAATAATATAAATGTCAGACATAGGACTATGACTGAATATTTTTTCTGTTGTTTTTCTACCTCAATTTTTTAATCCGGATGCTTTCCTGCACTGATGTGGGGATCCTAATAACCTCTCGGGTGTGAGGCTCTCGTCCTCCATTTTATTTGCTAATACCTGTACACATACCTGCTGCTCTGAGTTTCCTGCATATTGATAGTCTGAAAAACAGATGTAACAGATACTCACTTTCTTCTTCCCATCCCACATATTAACCCATCATCTCATGGTTAAATATCATCAACACACACCTAAAATGCCAAGATTTGGTAAAATGAAACCCAAACAGACACTAACAGATAACCAGAAAGAAAGGACATAACTTGAGGTCTGGTACGTCCTCTGAAGAGGAAACCCCTCTCTCCACATACATCTACAGATAATCAATCCGTGGTCCAGCAGACACTGTCTATGATTCAAAAGGAGTTTCCAGCAGGCCTTGCTAAAATTTGGAAAAACATGTCTGAGATGGGGACACATGGCGCATCTCAAACAACGGATGGATGACGTTGCTGATTTACTCACAACTAGTCACACAGAACTGAAGAAACGTGTGGAGCATTTAGAGAGACTGGAAGATCAACAGGAATATTTGGAGATCAGATCTCATCGTAATAATGTCAGACCATAAGGCATCCCAGAATCCTACGGTCACTCCCTCACTACTGTGCTGTATATTATTCGCTTGTTTGTTCCTACTGAACAAGACACGTCTATACGGCTTGGTCGAGCTCACCGAGCTTTAACAAGACGCAGAGATTCTGACTGACCTCGGGATGTTATTGTGCAATTTCATTACTTGCAGAATAAAGCAAACTTCCTCAGGGCAGCATTACGATTTGACCTTTTTCAATATTAGGGTCACGTCATTAATATCTATCCAGATCCATCTCCTGCAATGCCGGTGAAGCAGAGAAACCAAAGACTGGCCAAAATGTTTGGGTGAATGGAATCCTATATTTAGAATTTGCGTTCAAACAGATACATGGTAGCGCTTAGCCAAATGCAGTGAAAAACCAATATAAAAAATAATTATCTATACAACATATACTGTGTTATGTATAGATTTGTTTCAGTTCATTACATTGTGAATTAACATAAATGACACTTTAGCATAGAATTCAATGTTTAGGGGGCGTGGTCTGACCGCAGCCAGAGCTGGACATGTGAGCTCCGTCTCCTGAGCGCCGATACAGATATCCTGGGGGCTTGTAAGCTGTGATGGGGCAGCGAAAACGCACCTCTCAGGCCTCCTAACCTGCTGGCCACCGATCCGCTGCGAAAACCGCCAGAGGGGGAATCTGTCCTGAGGCTCCTTTATAGTAATTATTAAGACGGCTGGTTGAAAATTTACGCTGTGGAGCCTTCGAATAGGGCCTTTTAAATGGATTAGGATTATAGAGCTGATTATTTCTTTGTTGTGGGAATGTGGCTCTTCCCTCTATATAATCTTTCTGATCTCGTTTGAATTTATCTGCTTTCCTACGAGCAACTAAATCATCCATTTTTTTAATGTTACCCTTAACGAATTCAAATTTTTCTTTGGAGATTTGTAGTTCATTTTTCTCCAAAATCTGTTTCTCCACAATATCAATGTTATGTTCTAGTTTATCTAGAGTTCTTTTTTGATAATCAATCAGAGACTGCATCATTTTGAAAGAACAGTCGTTAAAAGCACCCTGCCATTCTGTTACCAATTGGTCATCTTCCTGGCCATTCTGTTACCAATTGGTCATCTTCCAGGCCAAATCTCCAAAGAAAAATTTGAATTCCTTAAGGGTAACATTAAAAAAACGGATGATTTAGGTGCTCGTAGGAAAGCAGATAAATTCAAACGAGATCAGAGAGATTATATAAAGGGAAGAGCCACATTCCCACAACAAAGAAATAATCAGCTCTATAATCCTAATCCATTTAAAAGGCCCTATTCGAAGGCTCCACAGCGTAAATTTTCAACCAGCCTTGTTAATAATTACTATAAAGAAGGTGCTAAACCCAAGAAAAGTTATCAATATAATAGTGATAATCCAAATTTTTCTAAAAATACTCCTAGAACCGCTAGAGAGTATGTGGGAGGTTGGACAAAGGTGCAAAATAAAGGCAACATTAGAAAGTATGGTTCTAGACAGGGGGGGTTTTCCGGAGGCAGCCAGAACAACCGGCCTCCAGTTAATGGGAGGTGTGGAGCCCATCCCGCCTTTACAGGGTTGGGCTCACCACAATCCTTTTTCCCCATTAAAACCAGCAAAAAAGAAAAGATTTCTAGAAATACAAACAGATACAGAGGAATAGGTGATGATATTAGATCAAAAAATAATTACACACCCGAGGTGCCAGCCCAAAATATAGTAGATAATTTAAATTTACCTATATATAATTCTGATGGTATTTTTAATTTATCAGGGACAATTTTGTCCACTGATGAACTTAAATTACTTCGAAAAGGGTCTCAAATTTGCCCCGACCAAAAAACAGAATAACTTTGGGGTTTTTCTTGATTTGCACAGATTTACAAGGAAATTGACTAGGGAAAGATTTTTTCCAAGAAAGGGACATCAAATCTAAACGAAGCCACACCTCAAGTCAACTACGAGGAGTTTCAACATGCAAGGTTAAAACCAAAATCTAACTGCTTTCCGATTTGGGAGAAAGGGAACCATATTCCAGTTTATATGGATGTAGTTTGGAGAGATTTGGAGAAATTGGAAACACGTTCATTCAAACCCAATTTGAGTTTTAAAGAAAGGCAAGCTATAAAAACCTTGAAGGAGAATCATCAACTTGTAATTAAACAAGCAGATAAGGGGGGACGACGGTTATTATGTCTAGAAATTATTATTTAGGGGAAGCTGGTAGGATTCTGGGGATCCAGAGACATATCAAGTTTTACAAAGTAATCCCACTAAACTATACATAGATGAATTATTAACCTTGTTGGAAAGGGGGAAAGAGAGTGGTATATTAAAAGAGGATGAATTTAAATTCCTGTTTAAAGAAAATTGGAAAATGGCGCTTTTTTACTTTTTGACAAAAGTGCATAAGAATTCAGCTCAACCACCAGGTAGACCCATCATTAGCGGTATTGATTCTTTGACGAGTAACATCTCACAATATGTGGATATTTTTTTACAGCCATATGTAAATCAAAAGAAATCTCATTTAAAAGATACGGGCCATATTCTAAAATTACTTAATGATGTGGTAAGGAAGGACAGTTTTTGCATGGCTACTATTGATGTGACTTCTCTTTACACCTCCATTCCGCATCAAAAAGGAGTGGAGGAGGTAGTAAAGTCGCTCAAATTGAATTCCGTGTTATCAGAAATACAGATTGATTTTTTGGGAGACCTTATGACCTTTATTTTGAAACACAATTATTTTTGGTTTGAGGGTAGTTTTTACCTTCAGATTTGTGGTACGGCCATGGGGACAGGGTTTGCCCCCAGCTATGCCAACCTCTATATGGATAGTTGGGAGCGAGAGCAGGTTTGGCCACTGGCTGGGGGTAGCCTTGTCCTCTGGCGTCGTTTCATTGATGACATCTTTGTCATTTGGGAGGGATCTATTGAATCACTTCAAGGGTTTGTAGATTCCTTGAATGTCAACCTTTTTAATTTAAAATTCACTTACAAGATTGATCAAAAAACAATAGATTTCTTGGACTTGACCATCTTTGCGAATCAAGATAAATTAGATACTAAAACCTATTTTAAGTCTACAGATTGCAACTCAGCTATAGATAGAAACAGTGCCCATGCTGATTCATGGCTTGCTAATATCCCAAAAGGTCAATTTAAACGAATGAGGAGGAATTGTTCAAATTTGAAACTTTTTGAAGAACAAGCATTGGTTATTAAAAATAGGTATGTGGAGAAGGGATACGATGAAGTTAAAGTAATGGTGGATTCAGATGAAGTTAGGAATATGGATAGGGAATCATTATTGGTAGGAAAAAATAAAAACAAAATTGATGAAGGTAATTTTAATATAGCGTTTTGCACTCAATTCAATCCCCAATCGTATCTTATTAAAAATATAATAAAAGAAACACTGGCACATACTACAGACCGATGAGGTACTAAAACATCAGATTCCTAAAAAACTTAATGTCATCTTCAAGAGAGCTCAAAATTTGAAGAATACATTGGCCCCAACTATAAAAACCAATACCTATGAGGGCTTGTGGAAAAAAACCGACAGGCTTCAACAAATGTGGGAGATGCAAGGCTTGTGTTTATCAAAAAAAGAAAACCACGGAGTTCACGAGTAGTAATAATGGGAAAATGTTTAAAATAAATCATTTCATTCATTGTTCAAGCAAGGGGGTCATCTATTTGCTCTAATGTGCATGTGGGGCACAATATATCGGACAAACATCGAGATCTCTTCGTATACGCATTCTGGAACACCTGGGTAATATTAGGAGAATATAAACCATAATGTACCGGTCCATTGTAATTCATGTCCAGTTTTTAATTTTGAGCAGTTTGTCTGTTTGGGTATTGATTTAGTTAAGTCCAATTGGAGAGGGGGTGATTCACGTAAGGATCTACTTAGGAGAGAGACAGAATGGATATTTAAAGTAGGCACCTGGAATGCAAAAGGGCTCAATGTAGATCTTGATATACATCAATGTTTGTGACTTTTTGCTATGAGTATTTCTGTCATGTGTTTTTTCCTGTAATGGTGATATTTTTAGAGTTTTTTGGGAGGTCTATTATATTAATTTTCCCTGTTACTAAGATCTTTTAAGATGGCGGCGTCAGGAGGACGTACATTTGACCTCCACAAGATGGCGGATGCTAGAGATCGTATTTCTATGATTTTCAACTATCAGAAATAAAGGGGAGAGGATATCTGACCTCCTTAAGATGGCGGATGACCTTCACAAGATGGCGGATGCTGGAGGCTGGTTAATTTCCCACGATTCGTCACTTCCGGTCGCATCAGGAATAAAGGGAAGAGGATGAAGGAAAAAAAAACTACAAATATGGATGTGCGCTCCAGTGTGGGACGCATTGAAATTCATTAAGTGGGACTTATGTGGACAATTAATCAATTATGTGTGTCAGCTGTATCCCCTCCTTTTTTCATGATTGTTTGGCTATATAAACTGCGTTATTCTGAAAGAACACCATATCCCTGATGAGGTCTTGCGTGTAGCAGAGACGAAACGCGTTGGATGGCGTTCCAACTTTTTTATTCATGTTATTTTAATTAAATTGTTTTTTATTGGAGCCACTGCTGGTCTGATTTTCTTTCACTGAGCCTGATTCCTGTTCCACTGACTGACCAAACAAGCCTGGAGGAATTCCTTAGCGTTATTCTGATGGTCCGGAGTTCAGGAGGCAACACAATCTATCAGGAGAGGGTAACCAAGTACCTGCTATGTGCCTGATTAAGTCATTTATCTTGTGAGTGCCAATCCAGCGGGGGCATAATTGTTTAAATGTTGTATCTGCAGTCTGCACTATGTGTGTATTGATTTGTCTTGCAGATTATGCTTCACAGTTCTCTTTCCTTTATACATCCTGTTGGCATTGAGGGGACAGTGCTGTTGTACTAAGCCTAGCAGATACGTATTTTTTTATTATTGGGAGTGGTCACTAAATTTTTCTTGTCCCAAAAAAAACAAACAGACAAAGACCTGCACCTAATGTGCTGCTCCACACATGCACCATACACCGCTTAGTGAATAGCCCCTGCCTCAAAGTGCAGCACCAGTGGAATCCGACGCTTCAACTGTGACTGCAAAGCCCGCATTCAACCCTGAGGGAGGGCACAGGTCGCAAGGACATGACTGAGGGGTGGTGGCTGCTGCCAGGAAGCTATTCTTGTGGGACATGCCATATAGGTCACAATGAGAGGAGTTAAAGTGGCCCTTCGGATAAGACCGCAAAACCGGGGACAGGAGAACAGGTCCAGGCGCTGAGTGCTGCCTCCCAGACTCAATTGCACGCCCTGCCAGTCCGCAGCCTGCTGTCCCCTCGTTTGTACCCTTCTTGCCTGCACCCGGGATGTGCAGGTGGGGTTTGGCATTCCAGTGTGCTTCTACTGGTACTGATTGCCGCTGCTGGTTCCTGTCAGTTTAGAGTTCGTAACACTCCCATAGCATGTGCTATGTGCGTGGCCTTTCCTCTGCGACCGTGTGCAGGGTGCTGTGGTGACGTCAGCGTCACACCATGAAGCCTCACATGCCTAAAACCAGGAAGTGAGAGTGTCAACCCAAACAAACACCAAGTACCCTGGTCTTAATGCTGGGTCCCGGCCCTCTGGAGCCCTTGCCATAATGTCCCAGAGTAAACCTCCTGGCTAGTGTTGACAGATCTTCCATGTTTTCCTGGCCATATGTAACTTAGGGTCTATCAAAGACATTATGCTGCCTGGGTCCAAGGATGATCTGCTGCCCCCCAAAAAAACACGCCTACACGTATCAGAGATTCACAGCAATAAAACTCACAGTACTGTGTGTTGTGTATGAGTTTTAGTGCTATGGAGCCCTGTAATACAATAATGTGCAGTGTGAGTGTTTCAAAGATCTCCACAGCAATAAAACAGACAATTATATATAGATTAGAATTACATAAACATCCAGACATTCTGCACAAAAGTAAAAAACATTACTTGTGTAGCGCTGTGTTTAAAAAGACTGTTCTGCTGCATTTACTTACAATGGCCACCAGAGGGAGACAGAGACTGGTGGATTAATGCTGGACAACCAAGGAAAGCACTGGACTACATTTTCTAGCATGCTTTGCGGTGAATACAGGAAGTGGGTGTGTAGGAAAGGAAAGGCATCAGCAGCCTCGTAGAAAGCATGCTCAGAGTGAGCTGGAAGGAGAAAGAAGCAGGCAGCTGTTCAGGATCGTGACCAGGCCAGAGCGCAGGGGCTACCTCTCTGGTGCTGGGGGATCGGGACAGTGACCCTGCAGAGATCTGTCTACATCAAGCTGTGAGGTCTGAGGACAGAGAGAGCTGGCAGAGCGCGCCAGGGAGTGAGAGAAGCAAGACGCAGAGCAGCAGAACGAGACAGTGACTAGGCCGGAGCGCAGCTGGGGCCTGACAGAGTTACAGACCGGGTTATTCAGCCTTACCAGAGGAAGACCCAGTGATTCACAAGACTACCCACGCTGATATCGAGGAAGCTGGAAGACCCTGAGTTATGAGTACCGCAGATCGATCGGACAGGGATAGCAGGCGGTGAACTGGACATCTTGCGGCAGGTGCAGAAAGCCAGACAGCGGATTCAGTAACCAAGAGAACCCCAGTCAACATCGAGCGGAGAGACGTCCTGGGTCGAGCGGAGCATCAAGTATCTGGCGGATGGGTGAGAGGCCTTCCAGGCCGTTGTAAAACCAAGAAAGCACGCTGCTGTTTGTTTCCAAAACCCACAGGGCCCCAACTTGACTAGTCGAAGATACCTCTTAAGCAATTCACTGGCCAGTTGAATAGTGTACCCGGGTACCATAACACACACACACACACTTACATTCCAAACATAACCTGTGCGGGACTCACTCCCCAATCACAAAGGGGTCAAAGATATTTTTCCATTTATTTTCCGCTGCGCGTTTCTCGAATTACGAAACCTTGTATTTCTTTTCCGCTGCGCGTCTTCCCGAATTACGAAGCATCGTATTTCTTTTCCGCTGCGCGTTTCCCGCATTACAAAGTACTGTAAATATATATACGAACACCGTGTTATTCATTATATGCCATTTATTCTAGTACACTATATAATTTATAAAATCCACAACGGTGCTGGAGTATATTTATTCCCTAATGCGGGGAGACTGACCCGAGGTTCAATTTCAGCGGCTCCTCCGGGAGTGAGCGCTACACTTGCTACATTACATTACTTCCTGTGCTGTTACTGCTGTGGTAAATATAAGTGGATGTTGTGCCCTCTCCTGCTTGCTGTTTTGGCAGGGAGGGGGTTAAATCTCAGGTGATCCAGTGGTTGCAGGGCTGTCATTTCAGGATGGTGGGAAGACACAGCTGGCTGCATTCACTCTCATTCTTCCCAGTCTCACAGTACTCCATCCATGGACTGATCACCCCCCCCCCCAAATGAGGGAAAGCTTTTCACTCTGTTTCTCCTCCCACTAAGGCCCCCAGGAATTCCCCTTACCATTGCTGCTTGCTACGGCAGGCTCTCTCCTCTCACACACAAGGCAGCGGGCTCTAGTGGGCGGTGCCTCCTCTCTGCAGCTAGCAGCATGGGAGACACGCTGCAGTATTTTTGCTGCCAGAGAGAAGTTCCGGTCGGTTTTGGGCTCAGAAAGCCCAATACCAGAACTACATTTTAAGAGGCCGGCCCTGCTTATACTGGTGGTCGCTTCAGGCTCAAGGAGGAGGCTTTGGACCCCACAACTGTGACTGGACCCAGGGCAGCTGCCCCTTTTGCCCCACCTTAAAGACGGCCCTGTGTGGCGTTCATGCTTTGTCATTACAGTGTCACTTTATAGAGGCCAGGAGGACGCGGCATTCAAACAGAGTCATTACAGCACTGCTGTCAGGGATCGTGCCCGCATCTTGAACCCTGAACCAGCTCCATAAAGAGTGCCGCCTTGTAACCTGGTTTCTGTCACCAATATCCAGCAAATACACAGTTACTCCCCAAGCACACACAATCACACCTCCCTGTCTGTCCATAAAGGACCACTCCCTACCCAGTACTTTGCCTCAGTATTGAGTTGGCTACCTAATAAGTTGTGTTCCTGTATCTCTCTTGATTATCGTGTACCAGACCCTCTGCTTTGCCCACCGACTACCCACCCTTTGACTTCAGCTTGTCTACTGACCACCCGCCTGCTCTATCCACTTGTACTGCATCTGCCTATTCCAGGTACTATCAGCGTGGTTCCCTGCACACCATGATCAGACCCCCTGAACCTTGGGTCCCACCATGGCTCGCACCAGATGCCACCCTGAAAGCCGCTTTAGAGAGGTCGGGAGGACGCGGCGTTCATACAGAGTCATTACAGCGCTGCTTTATGGAGGACGCGGCGTTCATATAGAGTCATTACAACGCTGCTTTATGGAGGACGCGGCGTTCATACAGAGTCATTACAGCGCTGCTTTATAGTGCAAGTGGGAGTTTGGGTATTGGATAGGTTTAGTGGGGACCTGCCTGCAAAGAGTCACACACTGTAATTCCCATGATCCAGGTGAAACGTTCCCATGTTTAAAGTGGCACCAGAGCTCCTCCCTGCGCGGTGACTCACACGGCGCTGTAATGGAGCTACGCGGCTATGAGGGCTGCGCCATGACTGTCCCACAATGACAAGAGACAGCTTTCTATGCAATAAATAGCATGTGGAACATGGCGCCCACACATACCTGAGCCTCCTCTCCCAGGACACCAGCTCTGTCTCTACTACTCCTGTGTGTGTCCTCTCCAGTCACATGGGGGTGTGAGCAGCTTCATGGAGCCTGGGGTGAGGACTAGACATTCCCTGTACAGCCTCAGCTTCTCACACACCAGCTCCTGAAACACAAGGGACTGGACGCACACTGATGACATCACAACGCATGTGACTGGCTGCAGAGGTCACATGGTGCAGGACAGGAGCTGCTGTTGGAGGAGGAGGGGAATGACAGACACTGAGCTGTGAGTTGTCTGGATCCAGCACTGAGGGACAGGGAGGGAGACACAGCACCATCAGGCCATTCATTAACCCTTTATTCTGCATTATGTGGAGTCCTGGGGGAAAGGAAAGGCCTCAGGGTCAGTTTATGGAGCTTCTGTCCTCAGTGTTTAGAGCAGGAAATGGGGAGGGAGAGGGAATTAAACACACACAGCAATGGGGAGGGAGAGGGAATTAAACTCATCTGCCAGGATTCACAGCCCACGCTGACTTATATGGAGAGAGCGGCAGCTACTCAGCACTGACAGGGTTAATACACAGAGCACTGACAAGTTTAACACATTGCTAGCAGGATTAAAGAGATACTTTGTTAGTTCAAATGAGTTTATTAGAGCAAAGCACAACAAATCCATATAAAAACCATCACAAGCAAATGAAATGAAGAGCAAAAGAGGGACAGTATTTGTCTACAAGGTTACGAAAATACATCACATAAGAGTCAAACGATAGAACAGGACACATCATACAAATGAATAGGAAGGTGAAGCAGATTACTGAAGTAACCGATCGACCCCTTGGCGTAGAACATAGCAAACATGACGGCTGGTAGGGGGTAAAATGGATAAAGATCGCTTGCGTGTGGAAGTAAAGCGAAAGGGGGGGACAGATCAGTACAATGAGGAGAGAGGGAAGGAGAGGAAGAAACCAGCATAGGGAAGGAAAGGGGGGGCAAGTAGGACAATGGAGAGGAGAGGGGGGGCAGTGAAGGGCCGACCCGGGAATGAAACTATGGTCAGGGACGGCACACTCCAGAACATACCGTTCTAATCGTGAGGGCAAGTCCAATGTTGCTTTGTCTTCCTCGCCGGGTGCCATTCTGAATCTGAAAGCCATCAGTGAGCACCCGTTAACCTTAACCCTCGCCGTCGGTTCACTATAAATGGCATCAATCCAGGACAAAAAGGAAGAACCCAGCCCAAATTTAGCGTGTGTCATCTTAATAAAAGGCCACAGAACCCAGTCAAACACCTTCTCAGTGTCCGTTGATAAGAAGTGAACCTGGCGTTTTTCTATATGAGCAAGGCAGATGACATTAATCATAACAAGAAAAAAAGGTGTCATTTTCTGTTACCACTGTAGCTCCATGCGAAACAAAACACAATCAGAGGTTTTGGTTTACTTGAATGGCCATTAAAGTGTAAGCCCATCCGCCATGTCTCGGCACCTGTAGGTCAGGTGGGTTCTTCCTAATGAATCCAAGAGCTGCTTTCTAAGGCCGGGTGCACACGGGACGTTTTCTTTAACGCACATTACGTGCGATAAAGAAAACCGGCGTCGAACTCGACGCCCGCCCAACCCCCCTCACGCGATCCTCCATAGGAGGATCGAGCAGCCCCGTCGATGCGCATCGACAGTGATGATGCGCTAGGATTCGCATCGACGAGGCTCCGCGATCCAATGGAGAATCGCGCAAGGGGGGTTGGGTGGGCGTCGAGTGCGACGCCGGTTTTCTTTAACGCATGTAATGTACGTTAAAGTAAACGTCCCGTGTGCACCCGGCCTAAGGAACCACAGTTCCTCATGCTGTTTCTCAGCTAAGAGGCAGACTGGTGGGTTTATATTTATACCCTTACCAGGAACATTTCCACTTTGGGATTATTATTATTATTTATTAAGTGCCAACACATTCTGCAGCGCTGTACAAAAGTGCAATGGGTATAGACAGGACACGTCTACAATACATGCAGGTGAGTGTGGCAGATTAAATCTGTATTTCTAGCTATATAAGGGCCTACCTGTGTCTAGCTATCGGTATAACTACCGCAATATGTATTATATAGGCATATTTATAAATATGCATATCTTTAGATTCCAGGCCATTTGGCGCAGCTGGCCTCAGAAATCAATGGCTGCGTTTCCAGTCTGCTGGAGGAAACAAGTAAGCAGGTTTGTGACAATTGTCTCTGGAGTCAAAGGTGTTAATTAAAGATAACACCTCTTTGGGGTCTACCCAGCAGGCAGAAAGAGCAATTTCTCCTGGCAGGGGAAAGGCCCAGACAGCGCGGCATCTCAACCGCATATCAAAGAATCACATTCTCTGATCACAGAAGGTGGTCTTTGGGAGATGATTGATAGCCCAGGGAATTAAGAGTAACGACAAGCCTACTGAGCATGCTCCAGAGAGGGGAACTCTGGGATATGTAGTGCATGAGGCTGGGCCATTTGTGGGTGGGGTTGGAAGGACCAGGAAGTGTATAAATTCTGAAAACTGGCAATGTGCTTTGGCTGATCACTTGGGGTACATTCGAAAGATGACTGATCGGTCCATGTTCCTATCTCCAGGCTCCAGGAGCCATCGATGCTAGCTTACTGATGAGTTGTCGTAAGTAATGCTCTGTGGTTAACCCTTTTCTTTTATTTGCTGTGTAGTGTGTAATTAATTGATTTATTCTAGTTATAATTTTTCCTATAACAATGCACTGTGATTTTTCTATATCATAAATAAACAAAATGTATTTAAGTTTCTGCCTCTGACTGATGAGATCCACGCTAACTAAGAGATTGGGAATATTTCTATTTGCTTTAAGCTCGGTTATATATAAGAAATTGCGAGTTGCGGTCGTCGGAGACGGCAGGGATTGTGGGATCTGAAGTCAGAGTCTAGGGTAGGCAGATAGTGCGGTTGCTTAGCCCTGAGTCTCCCGTTGCGACGCACGTAGTGTCCATGAGGACTGGTGGCAGCGTAAGTAATAGAATAGGAAAGTGATCCCAGGGATTGCGGGAGACGTAGTCATTACCCGCTTCAAGAGAAGATTTGTACTGCGTTGCAATCCTGGGATCATTATATTGCGCTCTGCGGCCCTGCTGCGAGAGAGAAGTGCGCTGAGACAGATAGTGGGTGACGCAACCTGGCGTCTTTCGCAGCAGCGCGCGTAGTGGTCGTGACTGAGTATTTCTGAAAACAGATACAGGAGGACATGAGGGCCCTATTCCTGTGGGAAATTACAATCTCGATGGGTGAATGGTTTGGAAACAGGAGGGGGGGCGGAGCTAACAGCAGCAGCGAGCAGTCTTGTTTTGGAGGAGCTCTGTTACAGCATCGGTTTTAAAGCGCATTTTACTGCTCCTACAGGACTTCTTGCTGTGCCCGATTGACCCAGGAGGGTCTGGGGAGTACCGAGCATCGGGTGTGCCCTTTGCCTGCGCGCTCCAGGGTTTCCTTTGTCAGCCTCGTATCGATTTGGGCCTGGTGCCGGCAGCCATCTTGGACGGCCTGGACGTGATTTTCGGGCCTGTTCTTACCTGTGTGCCTGCAGTATCTGATCCGTCATGCCCGGCAGTCGTGTGCTGAAGGGGGGCCCTCGCCAGCGGGACATCCGTGAAGCTCTGGCAGGTGGGTCGGCTCCCAGAAGAGGGTTGGGGTCCGCGTCTCTCCCTCCAGGCTATGGATCATCGGGGGACGATGATAGTTCCTGGTCCCTCGGAGGTGGGCCAGCAGCTTCATGGCTCTCCCGCCATCACAGGCACCGGAACTGCGCCCTCTCTCCACAGCTGGGAAAAAACGTGCGCAGAAGAAGCGCAAGGCCATTCTGGCAGCATCTCCACAGACGGCGGTGGCCCAGGAGTCATCGGAGGAGGGCCTGACCGGGGACCCCCAGTTCTCTGCCATCAGCAGTGCGGCATCTGAGCGAAGACCCGGCCTGAGGACGGACGGAGGAGACGCAGAGCCTCGACAACGGGAAGAGGATGACCATCTCCCACCTACAAAAGGTGACCTGCATAGAATCCTGGATGAGATCAGAGAGATAAGGGAGGTATGGCGCCCGGAGGTGGCTGCGGTTAGAGAAGAGGTTGCTGCGGTTCGTGCTCAGGTGTTGGAGGTGCAGTCGGCGGCTGCTGAGGTGAAGTCGGAGCAGACGCTGTTGTCAGGTCGCTGCCCTGAGATCTCAGGTGGATGTTCTATCTCGCTCCGTGGAGACTCTAGAGACCAGACATAGACGCCGCAACATCAGGGTCAGGGGCATACCAGATTCGATTGCGGCAACAGAACTATTGCCCTATACTACCCGTTTGGTCCTTCAGGTCGCTGGACTTCCACTGGACACTCCAGACATACTTGGAGCTGCGTTTCGGTCAGGAGACCGGCGACGTCCTCCAGAAGCACACCCGGCGACGTTGTTATAGCTTTTAGGGAGGTCGCCCTGAAGGGAAAAATTATGTCCTCTCCTGGGGCGCGAGACCCTGTGCCATTTGAGGGCTCCTCCCTGACCTTGTTTCACGACCTCCCGTTCCAGACCCTGCTGGCACGTCGCCGCTTTCGGGATGTAACATCGATCCTTCGAAGAACCGGGATTCGCTACCGATGGGGCATGGCGGGTTCGTTAGTAGTTACGTATGCCAATGTTTCATATGCCATTACTGACCCCGCACAGGCATGGAAGGATCTAGAGGCAGCTGGTATCTCCCCGGACCTCCTGGAAATACAACCGGGATGAGAATCATACCACCCCTCACCAAGCACTTATGTTTTTAGTTCTTCACGAGTTTTTCGGACTATTTTCTGTATGACCTCTGAGTGGATATTTTAGAGAGCCATGGACCGGTTCTTGAACTTTCACGCGTGCCTTTTTGTCCTATGCCGGACTCTGTGCTCCTTTTTCCGCTCGTTCTAGTTTAATCCACGCTACTCCGCTGTTCTACTCGTAAGAAGTTTAGCTGGCCCTGCGTGGCCGTATTTCTGTTAGTGTGATTTCATGACTTTCTTTGTGTATTTTGAATCTTTAAATAAAGAATTAAAAGAAAAAAAAAGGAAACAGGAGGGGGGGCTGCAGTGATGAGTTAACGCAGGGAGAGGTGAGGACCGTTTTTGAGTCTTTCGGATGTCTTGTTACGGAGTTAGGTGGTCGGCTTCCCTAAAAAGAAGGGTCTTTAGGGAGCGTTTAAATGAAGTCAGATTTGGTGACAGTCTGATATTGCGACGAAGCGCATTCCATAGGGTCAGCGCCGCACGAGAAAAGTCCTGCAGTCTGGCATGTAAAGAGGTAATGATGGAGGATGCCAGGCGCAGGTCATTGTTCGATCGTAGGGCTCAGGCTGGGTTGTATTTGATGATTAGTGAGGACAGGTAGTGAGGGGCTGAATAAAGCAAAAGAAGTGGGATCTTCAAGTGAGAAACGTAGAAATTTATTCGGGTGCAGCAAACCTCATAGACAAAACATGTGAATTTTCGACCCGAAGGTCTTAATCATACAGGTAGTGAGGGGCGGCGTTAGTGAGGGTTCAGTAGGTCAGGGTGAGTAGTTTGAATTTGATTCTGCTGTGGATGTGGAGCCACTATAGGGATTCACATAAAGGATCGGCAGAGACAGAGTGACTGGTGAGATGGATAAGCCGGGCTGATGTGTTTAGGATGGACTGCAGGGGGGAGAGGCGGGAGGTAGGAAGGCCAGTCAGTAGGTTGTTGCAGTAGTCCAGGCGGGAGATAACAAGTGAGTGGATAAATTGCTTGGTGGTGTTGGCAGTAAGAAATGGACGAATTTGGCGATATTGTGGAGGTGATTGCAGCAAGATGAGGAGAGTGATTCAAAAGAAAACACGGAATGAATGGACCAGACGGGGCACATGCTCCTGAAGTCTCATGGCAAACATGCAAGTGGAATGTTTATGTTTACAGTTCAGTAGGGAAATCGTTACTGTTAAACTGGTACGAGAGCTTTACCCCTTTCAACGGATAGAAATGGCTTTCCGCTACTTGGGAATAACTATATCTCAATGGAGGGATGAAATAATAAAAAGGAATTATTCAAATCTATTGACTGAACTTAACCCCTTCGCTACTGATGATGTGTGGGGAATGTCCTCATTGACGACCGCTATATGCGGAGGACGTTCCCCACACGTCATTCGCAAGCGGGAGCCCCGGTGGAGATACTCACCTATCTGTCCGGGGTCCCGCGGCGTTCTGGCTTCGGCGTCCTCAGACGCTGAAGTTAAGCGCCTCCAGACGTCAATGACGTCATTGCGCCATGCATGATGACGTTATTTCCAGGCGACCCTCCCGGCAATGCACGGAGATCGCCTTAAAGGGAGGGGGGGATCCGTTCGGATCCCTCTCCCTCCCGATCGCGAAGGAGCAGCGCCACAAGCCAGGCACCGCTTAAAAGGGGAGAGTCTTTCCTTTTAAGCGGTGCCTGGCTTTAACCCCTCAGACACCGGGTTGCAATTCGGCGCCTTGCGGCACCGAATTGCGGCCTATCTCCGGTGGGGGCCACCATCTTGGATGGCGGCTCCACCCCCGGGTCCCCCCTCGCTGCCAGACATCATTGTGCATAGCGTGATGATGTCAGATAGCCGGGAAACCCCTAGCTGCCCGGGGATTTCCCAATCAAATCCCCTGGTGGAGATAGGGGGTTCCTTTGAACCCCGATATCTCCAGAACCGTGGCAGCTAGGGGGTCATAGAGGGTGTCAATCAAAAGGCCTGAGCATGATCATGTTCAAAGTAAAAAAAAAAGAAAACTCTTTTTTTTGTGTGTGTTTTTATTAATGCAGCAATATTGTTCACATTTCAATTATAATGTGAACAATGATGCTGCACTAATGATTTTTTTCTATGGGGTGCGTTTGCTAAAAATCACGTAATTCCCCCCAAAAAATTTAACAGGTCCCCATTTCTAATTTTTGTACAAGCGCACCCCATAGAAAAATATAACCGCAAACGCTCATGTGTTTTAAAATGTGAAAAACAAACACTTTACACGTTGTAGATGATTAAAAAATTTAATTTTATTGCATTTTTTGTTCTAATATACAGGTAGGACATGACGTATACAAATGAAAATGATATATTATGAATCTGTCGGAAAGAACAATATATAATATGTCTGGATCATATAATAAAATATTTCTTCAAATTGCGTTTAAACATGATGAGCAAAAGCGGTAAAAATTAGTTCAGCACACAGCAGTGAAATGCCTCAGCAGGGAAGGGGTTAAAAAACTGTTAAATAATTGGAAACACCTATGTCTCTCATGGATGGGCAGAATTAACCTAATGAAATATTATATACTACATTTATTGACTTTCTTGTTCAGATCAATTCCTATCAATATAAAAGATGCCATATTGAAAGACTTCCAATATTTGTTCTCTAACGTTATTTGGGGTGTCAGTATTCCTAGGATCTCATCTAACGTACCAGAGAGGTATTCCCAATGTAACTAAGCTATATCACGCCGCAATGCTCTCCCATATTGTACTGTGGATAAATAATTATAATAAACACCAACCCTGGGTGGAACCTGAGAAACATGGGATGAAACTAAAAAAATTGAAACAAACCTTTTGGGGATAAGATTTAGCAAAATCTTCCATGAATTTGATTGTAAGGGATTTGAATACTCTCTGGACAAAAAGAACAAAGAAATATTGGCCAAACTGTAACTATCTAATACATATGCCATTAGAAACAAGTGAAAAACAACTAGAAAATATAGACCTAGAGTCTTGGAAAACCAATTTATTGTCGATTTATCAACTGATAGAGAACAATAAGGTTATTCCATTTAAAACCTTGATTTCTAGAAAGATGATAAAGTTCTATTTAGATACCTGAGGGTCAAACATTTTATAGAGTATAATGTCCTCTCCATCTCCCATCAAACAGTGATATAGATGCATTCTTTAAGGGGGATTGGATAGATTGATGAACAAATCTTACCATTTATTCATTTAATAAAAGAATATAAACACATCGAAAAGTGGGAAAGCGACCTTGGTAATGAATGGGAAGACACACAGGTCTATTCAAAGAAAGGTGAAACTCAGGAGAATTACTGGAGAAGTGAAAATTCTAGGTCAAAATAGCCAAACTAGAAAAATTCTCCCATTTATCTCACTTTCCAAATAAGTTATTTGGTCTAGATTGTTCTCTTCTCCTGGTTTTCACCTTTCTCTTAATAACCTTGCTAGACTAGTATAAACGTAATGACGATAACAAAGAAGGCAGTTCATTTCGTGGATCTTTTGAAAGTATGTGTCAAACTACTATATAGATGGTGTTCTGTCTCCAGGTTAATATCCACCTAGTGGTCATTTTAAGAAACTGCAGGCAATTTAGAAACCGGGAAGTAAACAACTCTTAGAAATCCAGGAAGTGCAAGCTAACTCATGGCTGTTATGTGGTGAGCAGATGAACAGTCCTGAATGGGCAATCTCCATTAACCCTGGTCTTTGAGCATTCTGAAGAGCAATAGCTGTAAGTTTATTTACATTATCTGCTTCCATCAACACATATTGCTGTTTCTAATGTGTAGAGTGGATGTAATGTTGCCATTTAAATACATAGCATGTTATCATATGTTTTTCTATGTACAGTATATCTTTAACCCCTTAGTGACTGGGCAGTTTTACACAAATCCGTCCTTTAGTGACCGCTGCTGTTTTTAAGTTTCTGCGCTGTTTGTGTTTACGTCAAATTTTCCTCTTACTCGTTTAAGCAACCCACACATATTTTACACTGTTTTTCTCGTCATTAAATGGACTTTCTAAAGATACCATTTTATTCATCATTTCATATAATTTACTATAAAAAACATTGTGAAATATGACAAAAAAATTGAAAAAACACCACTTTTTCGAACTTTGACCCCCAAAATTTCTTATGTATCAACAACTGTCAAAAAAATTTAATTCCTTAGTAGTTTCTAAATTTAGTTCTGAGTTTAGCAATACCCAATGTTTACATATTCCTCGCTTTTTTCCTTATCTTATGCAACAATAAGTGCAAGTAGCACTTTGCCATTTCCAAAGGGTTTATTTTCAAAACTAGTGATAGTGACATTGTAACACTGATATCTGTCACTAATTCCTGAATAACTCTCCACATATACATATTTTTTTAAAGTACACAAATCAAGGTATTAAACTTGGGGTATTTTGACTCTTTCCATGCAAACCATTTTACCACAAATCTATGCCAAAGTTTGAGAATAAAACATTTTTGGTGATTTTTTTTTTTTGAACGCAATTTAAGAATACATGTACTGTGAACTTTAAGGTTTACTGCCAAAGAGCACCCCAAAATATGTTCAGCAACATCTTCTGAGTAAATTGATACCACCCATGTATAGGTATGTCGGGTCATTTGGGGGCTAATAGGCCTTATTTGGGGGGTGCGCATTTCAGTTTTCCAACTTGGAATTTTCACATTTCGTCATCATGCACCCATGTCCTATTTGGGACATTTTTGAAGCCGGCCAAAGTAATTTACCCCCATCAAACCATATATTTTTAGAAAGGGCACACCCTAGGGTGCTTCAAAGAGTTGTATTTTAACACTTTCCATGCACTAGCTCTTTGACAAACTTTCAGGTAGTCACTTTTTGTGTTATTTTTTCACACACATTGTACTTTAGGCATGAATTGTCAAATCCAGTTATGGGTTACTGCCAAAAAACACCCCAAAATATGTTCAGCAACATCTTCTGAGTAAAGTGATACCACCCATATAGAGATTTGTTGGGTTGTTTTTGGGGTGCTACGCCAATCTTCTTACATGTGTTTGTCATTTTTCTAATTCGACATATCTTCTTTATAGGGGCCTTTTTACATACCCCAATTTTTTTTATTGCCATGATCGTGCATATATATTTGGTAAGCTAACACCCCAAAGTATTGTAAATGGAGTGTTTTTATGCCATGGATGCAACCGTTTGTCCCAAACAAATTGGATACTGTTTGGTGGTCATTTTTCATTTTCACATCCACATTAGTTTTGGACTGTGATTTAGGAGACACTGTTGTCGGTTACTGCATGAAAACTCTGCAGGTTGTTTTCTGCAATGTCTCCTGAGTACACCCATGCCCCCCATGCATAGGTTTGCCAGGATTTTGGGAAGGTTCAATTACAATTTGTATGACTTTGGAGTTGAAATTGAGATTATTTCTTCAGATAGGCCTATCTTTTATTGTGGGTCTACCACATACCCCAGTTTGAATTATAGCCAGAAAAGTGTTTATATTTGAAATGTTGACACCCCAAGGTATTGCATATGGAGTGCTTTGATGCCATGGATGCAACGGTTTTAGCCCAAAACATTTGAGAAGGTGTGTGGCGGTAATGTTTCGATTTTGTTTTTATTTTTATGCACACATTAGATTTGGACTGTGATTTATCAGACACTGTTGTTTGTTACTGCATGAAAACTCTCCAGGTTGTTTTCTGCAAGGTCTCCTGAGTACACCCATGCCCCCCATGCATAGGTTTGCCAGGATTTTGGGAAGGTTCAAATACAATTTTTATGACTTTGTCATTGGAGTTGAAATTGAGATTATTTCTTCAGATAGGTCTATCTTTGGTTTTGGGTCTACCGCATACCCCAAGGTCTCCTGAGTACACCCATGCCCCCCATGCATAGGTGTGCCAAGATTTTGGCAAAATACAGCACCAATTGTAGAACACAAAAATGTAGGAATAAAATGTAAAAGTCTGGTGCAGTAAAAGAAAAAAAAAACTAAACTGAACTAACTAGACTGTAAGAAAAAAAATAGAAAGAAAAAAAAATCACAGATCATGCACAGTGTGATACACCTTGAAACAGTCCCCAAGACACAGACCGGGTTGTCCAGTGCATTCTGGGCAGTAAAAGATTGTCTCTCCTCTGCCCCCTCTTGAAACACACCCTGCATCTTTTTTGGGGTCTCTGTTTGCCTTCAGTAGGGGGGTTTTATAAATAAAATGTGTAGCCCCAACTCTGACCCCATCACCGCCCGGGGAGCAGGTGCATCATGGTACAAAAGCCCTGAAATGACCTGGAGCTGAAACTGTAAAAAGGACAGTGTCACTCCGGGGTTTGCCTTTTTGCAGAGCAAAAAGGCATTGTGGGTTGCAATTTGCATCAGGTAAATTGCAACCTTTTTGTACCAGGCCCTTGACTTCCGCATAATCTGGTAGGGCTGGAGCAGCTGATCTGCCAGATCAACCCCACCCATGTGCCGGTTATGGGCTTTGATGCACACTGGCTTCCTGATGTGCTCAGCTCTGCTACATACAGAGACCTCCACAGACCTCTCAGAGTGGATGGTGGATAGAAGGTATACATCCTTCTTGTCTCTGTACTTGACCGCCAACAGCTCCTCTTGGCGTAGAGCTGAGGTCTCCCCCTTTTTTAACCGGGTGCGGACAAGCTGTGCTGGGAAACCTACACGGTTCTTGCGAACAGTACCGCATGCTACTGTATCAAAACAATACAGCAGCTTGAACAAAGGGACACTTGTATAAAAATTATCAACATACAAGTGGTACCCTTTGCTCATCAGGGGAAAAAGTAGGTCCCACACAATCTTGCCACTGGTTCCCATGTGTTCTGGGCAACCTGGAGGGTCAAGGCTACTATCCTTTCCCTCGTACACCCGGAAGGCCTGAGTATACCCACTCTCGCTGTCACAGAGCTTATACACCTTCACTCCATACCTGGAGCGTTTGGAAGGAATATACTGCTTGAATCCCAGCCTTCCCTTGTATTTCATTAGGGATTCATCCACGCAGATATTCCTTCCAGGTGTATAAGCCTCTGCAAACCTGGCGGCAAAGTGGGTAATCAGGGGGCGGATTTTATACAGCCTGTCAAACTGGGGATGCTCTCTAGGAGGGCACAGGCTGTTGTCACTGAAGTGCATGAAACGCAAAATGTTTTCATACCTTCTACGTGACATTGATTGGGGGTAAATGTGGGTAGAGCAGATGGGGCTACTGCTCCAGAAGGAGCGAATTGAGGGCTTCTTTATGATGCCCATCAGCATAGTAAGTGCCCAGAATTTCAGAAATTCTGGCACACCTAGCGGGGTCCATTGCTGCCTTGCCAAGTAGGAGTCTGGCTTCGCAGCACAATGCTGATGGGCATACAGATTTGATTGGGCAACAATGTGGCCCAACAAATCATCCCCCATAAACACCTGCAAAAACTGTGTGGCGGTAAATCCTGCAACATCAATATTGATGCCAGGATTTGCCGTGAAAGGAGGGATATCTGGCCTCTGGCGATGAGGCACTACCCACTCCTCAGCTGGAGCTGTGCGTCTCCTGCTGGCAGATGGTGGCCCAGGATCTGCATCAGAAACATCACTAGGAGATACATCAGCCAGCGTAGATGATGTATCTAGCGATATATCTGAGCACCTAGCAGGGTCAAAATCTGGGTCGGAGTCCGACGCAGATGCCTCAGATTCTGACGCCAGGATGGCATATGCCTCCTCGGCGCTGTACACCCTCTCAGACATTATATATAATAGATTATAAAATTTTAGAATTATTATATATATAAGCGGATTGTGGGTTCTTAGAAGAACCGTTGGGTTTCACAAGAAAATAAAAATAAATACCTAAATCTCTCTAAACCTGCCTCAACTGTTCTAAATCTCCCTAAAATCTCTCTAAATCTGCCTCAATTTTTCTAATCTCACTAAATCTACCTAAAATCTCTAACCTGTCAAATCTGATCTCTCGCTCACCAAAACACAAGTGAGGAGAGGGAGGGAGAATCACAGAGGTCAGAGCCAATATTTACAAAATATTGACCTGACCTGACAAATTAGACATTTTATTTTGATTTTTTCTAACTTCTGATTGGATGTTGCTAGCCTGCCTCTCTGATGAGGCAGGCTAGGAACATCCCACACAGCCCCAAGATGACCCTGCCCTTAGAAAGGCAGCGCCATCTTGGCTGTCACTTTTATTTTATTCATTTTACTTTTTTTTTTAAACTTTTTTTTAGTCTGCTGGGTGCCTTGATCCCTCGAGGCACCCAGCAGAGCACCTGATCACTTATGTGATCTTTTTTGTACTGAGTGCCACGATACCTCATGGCACGCAGTACTTCTTGCCGCTGCCGGAAGTGATCGCTCGGGGGAGCGATCACGGACGGACCGGCGGCAGGTAACCATATTGCAAGGATGCCTCGATGTCGAGGCATCCCTGCAATATACTCAGAGCAGCTGGAAGCGATCCGATCGCTTCCAGCACCCTGTAGAAGTGCGGGGCACCTTTCCGGTGAAACCGGATGTTGATCGCTTCCGGGGAGAGATTACAAGGGGCCCCGGCACTTCTGTCCGCCATTGCACGGATGCCTGGACTCCCAGGCAGCCTGCAATGGCGTTTGAGCTGCTGGAAGCGATCCGATCGCTTCCATCGCTCAAAAGACCGCAGGACGTACCATGTACGTCAGCGGGTCTAAAAGAGACCCGTGGCCGTGACGTACATGGTACGTCCGCGGTCCTTAAGGGGTTAATAGTCTCATATGATGTCCAGATGTGTGTAATGACAACGGTATTTCTGTATATATTTGGTTGTATTTGAACATGTATAGTTAGAGACTAATTGTACATTATAATTCTTTTATTTTAGTTTAACTATTATCCATCGTAGAGTTTATGAATTTTCTTCAATAAAGATTGGAATTGAAACTTAACTTCTTCGTGACTCTATGATAGATGAAGTTTAGCTGGCTGTCAAACTTCGCAAAAGTGATACGTGGAGAGAGGACAGTACAGATGGTACATGATTCCTATCAAGTTATTTTGAATAGGTAGTAAAAACTCACAATTATGCTGGAGATGTGGCCAGCATCTAGGATCCTTTTAGACATTAATGGTGGGATTGCTCAAATATTAGATAAACCTAGATATTTCTTTCCATTTTTATCTTAAATTATGGGTACCCATAATGAGCTGACTCCGGAGCTGCTCTCTTACATCTTGACCTGCCAATCTTAAATATTAGCCGAAAAAATGATGTATACATATCTGCCTGGCAGTGAAATTGCTAAGTTAGAAATTGGATGTCATTAGATCCACTAAACAGAAATGATATTACCCGGGAGATAAATTTTCGGTCTTGGATGGAAAAAGGTTTCTTTGGGAATTTTAGAAATATCTGTGATGACTATTATGCAGTATGGAAACCATGGATTAAAGAAAAAGAAATGCCCCGACCTATGATATGAATGAATAGTATGAAAGAAGAATATATGATTCAGCAATTTATCTGTTTATTCTTTTAAGATTTGATGAATTTTGAAATATTAGAACTTATCAGGCAAAGATATTGACAGAGTATTACTGAATATGTTACTTAATAAACAAAGATGAAACATTTTTTTCAAGAGATTTTTTTTAAAGAAAGGGGTTTTCAGCTCTGTGACCAACGAGACACAAACAAACAAGAAAAGTCCTTGAAGTACAACATTTCCAGTTAAATGCACTAAAATATATTTTTTATGCAGTGGGAACAACTTTGTGTTACAAGAAATAAGGCACGAGGGAAATGTATAACTTATCAAGTGCATTTTAAAGATTTTTTTTATGTGAATCCTTATGACTTGCAAAATTTGAGGCCTGATTGAAACATCTCCCAGATTCTGTGCATTTAATTGTTTTTTCTCCTGTGTGAACAGGGGCGGACCGACCCGTCGGGCACTGCCCGAGGGACGGTAGGGGCCCAGTTTGGGCAGAGACACTGGGCACCCGCCAGTTTTTCTCTGATGAGCATTGAAAATGTCAGGCAGCCAGCGGCACACTCTGAAAATGCTGCAGTGGTGCCTGCGCCGCCCCACGTGAGGGGTGGCGCCAGTGCAACGTGCCTGCTCCAGTTAGACTGTGGGACGCAGGCATGCTGCAGGCGCCACCGCGGCATTTTCAGAGTGCGCCACTGGCTGCCTGACATTTTCAATGCTCATCAGAGAAAAACCGGCAGGTGCCCAGTGTCTGTCCAAACCGGGCCCCTACTGACCAGCGGGCCCTCAGACAGTGCCGCCGAGAAGAGGAGCCGGTGAGCAACAGGGGGGTTACCCCTGCTGTCAGGTTGTTTTCTTGGTTATCTTGTTGTCTGATGTTTATCATGGATTATCCTTGCAGGCAGGTTGTGATTGCAGATTTTAGTGAATCGCGGTTTAATGCAGATTACTTGGATGTGTTGTGCAGGTTACAGCTGATTGCCCCTGCTGTCCGACAGTTCCTGTATATTACACCGGCTTTCTGACATTCCCTGTAGTCTGATGGTCCTTACAGGTTACTTCTGTTGTCTGGTGGTCCCTTAAATTTACCCATGGCGTTTCATAGCATTTGCTGATCATCCCTGCTGTTTTATGGTCCCTGCATTACCGTTGTTGCCTGAAAATTACCCCTTAGGGGTGGTGCCCAACAATTTATATATACGGGGGGATCTAATGCCCAGCAAGTTATATACTGGGGGGGATCTAATGCTGGGCATTAGACCACCCACAGTATATAAAATGCTGGTTAGATCCCCCCCAGTATATAATTTGCTGGGCATTAGATTCCCCCCCCCCCCCAGTATATAAATTGCTGGGCCCCAGCAATTTATGTACTGGGGGGAGGGATCTAATGCCCAGCAATTTATATAATGGGGAGGGGGGAAATGTAATGCCCAGCAATTTATATACTGGGGAGGGGGAATCTAATGCCCAGCAATTTATATACTGGGGGGAGGAAATGCCCAACAATTTGTATGCTGGGTGGGTTGACTAAATTGTGAGTTTTATTGCTTTTGAGCTCTGTGATACGCTCATACACACTGCACTTTACTGTGGGTTTTATTGCTGTGCAGCTCTGTGATACTCATACACACCGCACATTCCAGTGAGTTTTATTGCTGTGGATTCTGTGATATGCTCATACACACTGCACATTCCAGTGAGTTTTATTGCTGTGGATTCTGTGATATGCTCATACACACTGCACATTCCAGTGAGTTTTAGTGCTGTGGAGCGCTGTAATGTGCAGTGTGTCAGGATCACTTTTAAAGTGATCGGCAGTTTCCCACATTTTCCACAGGGACTTTCTGTGCCGTGGCGCAGCCTTAGCTGCAATGAGTGGGTGATGGCTGCAGCAGTGCGGTGGCCATCTGTATGTATGGAGGGGACACAATGGAATCCCCAAATCGCTGCTGGGTCCATGTGGGTTTTCAAAAAGGTTATTTTTACGAGTTCAGAAATAAATTCTTTAGCACAATAATGTACATGTGGGTGTTGCATTGTAAGGGGTTGTGTTCGTTATGGGTGTGGCCTCCTGTGAATGACGAACAAGGGGGCCCCACGACCTCCTATTGCCCAGGGGCCCCATTAGTTGTCAGTCCACCCCGTGTGTGAATCATTTTATGTGATGTGAGAGTTGAGGCCCGATTGAAACATTTCCCACATTCTGTGCATTTAAAAGGTTTTTCTCCTGTGTGAATAATTTTATGTTTTGCAAGACATGAGGCATGATTGAAACATTTCCCACATTCTGTGCATTTAAAAGGTTTTTCTCCTGTATGAATCATTTTATGTATTGCAAGAGTTGAGGCCTGATTGAAACATTTCCCACATTCTGTGCATTTAAAAGGTTTTTCTTCTGTGTGAATCATTTTATGTGTTGCAAGATTGGAGGCATGATTGAAACATTTCCCACATTCTGTGCATTTAAAAGGTTTTTCTTCTGTGTGAATCATTTTATGTGTTGCAAGATTGGAGGCATGATTGAAACATTTCCCACATTCTGGGCATTTAAAAGGTTTTTCTCCTGTGTGAATCAGTTTATGTGTTACAAGATGTGAGGCCCGATTGAAACATTTTCCACATTCTGTGCATTTAAAAGGTGTTTCTCCTGTGTGAATCATTTTATGTGTTGCAAGATTTGAGGCCTGATTGAAACATTTCCCACATTCTGAGCATTTAAATGTTTTTTCTCCTGTGTGAATCATTTTATGTGTTGCAAGATTTGAGGCCTGATTGAAACATTTCCCACATTCTGTGCATTTAAAAGGTTTTTCTCCTGTGTGAATAATTTTATGTTTTGCAAGACATGAGGCATGATTGAAACATTTCCCACATTCTGTGCATTTAAAAGGTTTTTCTCCTGTATGAATCATTTTATGTATTGCAAGAGTTGAGGCCTGATTGAAACATTTCCCACATTCTGTGCATTTAAAAGGTTTTTCTTCTGTGTGAATCATTTTATGTGTTGCAAGATTGGAGGCATGATTGAAACATTTCCCACATTCTGTGCATTTAAAAGGTTTTTCTTCTGTGTGAATCATTTTATGTGTTGCAAGATTGGAGGCATGATTGAAACATTTCCCACATTCTGGGCATTTAAAAGGTTTTTCTCCTGTGTGAATCAGTTTATGTGTTACAAGATGTGAGGCCCGATTGAAACATTTTCCACATTCTGTGCATTTAAAAGGTGTTTCTCCTGTGTGAATCATTTTATGTGTTGCAAGATTTGAGGCCTGATTGAAACATTTCCCACATTCTGAGCATTTAAATGTTTTTTCTCCTGTGTGAATCATTTTATGTGTTGCAAGATGTGAGGCCCGATTGAAACATTTCCCACATTCTGTGCATTTAAAAGGTTTTTCTCCTGTGTGAATCATTTTATGTGTTGCAAGATGTTCAGACCGATTGAAACATTTCCCACATTCTGTGCATTTAAAAGGTGTTTCTCCTGTGTGAATCATTTTATGTCTTGCAAGATTTGAAGCCTGATTCAAACATTTCCCACATTCATGGCATTTAAACATTTTTGTTCCTGTATGAATCTTCTGATGCTTTTTAAGAGCAACTTGCTTTGTAAAACATTTCTCATATTCAGAGAATGGCTTCTCTTCAGTGTGAAGAGGTTGGTGGATAAGGGCTGAATCGAACATAGAATTCTCCTCACAAAAAGTAGGTGAAAATGTTTCTTCTTTGCAATTTGTTTCAATAATCACAAGGTCAGACGTAGAATATGCGGCTTGCCCCATGTCAGAAGCTGAATTTCCTTTGTAATTTATGTCTGAGAGATTTTCTTCTTCTTCTTCCCAAGAGGCCGGTTCCTGCTTAATATCACTAGGTGAATATTCTGTATATTTTATGGTTGAATAATTGGTTTTATTTGGGACTTGTTCTTCTCCAGAAGCCAGGGATTCTTGGTCAGTATTCGTTGCAGATTCAGCTCGTCCTTTTGTTTGCTTGTTAAGATGCTGCTCCACATTATTGGTTATAGATTTATTTCCAGAATCAGATAAAGAAACCGGAGTGTGCGATTCACCAGATACAGATTTATCTATTGAAAGGGAAAATCACATTAACACGTGAGAAGGTCATTCAGGAACAAGTCTATCAGACGCACAGCGAACATTTCACATTGTTGTTTGTGTCAAACACTAGAGAAATGTGTCCAAGATTATGAGAATTAAACCTTCTCTTACCAAGTGCCATAACTGGCCGGTGATTTTCCCTCGTGACGTCCTCATAGAGCTTCTTGTGTCCTTCTAAATACTCCCACTCCTCCATGGAGAGATAGACAGAGACATCCTCACATCGTATAGGAACCTGACACACACAATGATAAAACTGCAGTTAAACGTTCTGCACACAGCTCAGCATATGCAGTGCATTAATACATCACCTGCTTGCGGGTGCTCTATGGATCCAAGCGATAGTCACCATCCAGAAACAACAAGAAGCAGGATGCCGCCAAGTACAAAAATAAATAATCTTTATTAACTACATCACAAAATATCTCAATACATGTGAAGGATCTAATGCAATGGATATGATATATTGTTTAGTACTTTCAGCTTATTACCAGTAGGTGGTAAACAATATATCATATCCATTGCATTAGATCCGTCACATGTAATGAGATATGTTGTGATGTAGTTAAAGGGATCTGCATGTCTAGAAATATAAAAGTGTTTAAATGTCAATTTAAAAAAATATATACCTATAGACAAACTAGAATAAATCAATAAAAGTTTTAAAAAATGTAAAAAAATATTATTTTCTTCCTTTAAACTCTGTCATTTCATCTTCTCTGGCGACGCCCCTCAGGGGTGTTTCATCAGCTCATACTTCCTGAATATTCCCCGTCTCCTCCCCGCCCACTACCGCACCCACTATTCCACCCAACAAAGTGTTACATGAACTACATTTCTTGCTCCATCTTCCCACACAGCCCCCATGCACCCCACTACTTCACATACTCAGCTGTTACCCTCACCTAGTTTGTCACCCTCTCCCCTTAGATTGTAAGCTCTTGGGCAGGGTCCGCTCTCCTACTGTTCTGTGTGTTTAACTTGTATGGACATTTGTTATTCTGTCTCTCCCATTGTACAGCGCTATGGAACTTGCTAGCGCTTTATAAATAACTGTGACTGTATGAACTAACACAAGTTGTACAGCTCAGGACCTCAGACTGGGGAAACCGAGGAACTGGCTATTAGCTATCTGTGCAACTGTGATAGCAAAACACACTCACCCACTGACTCGCTCAAACACTCGCGCTGTCTCACCCACTGACATGCTCCACTCGTGCTCTTTCATGGTACTCACTGTCTCACTCAAACTCCCTCACACAGTTGCTCCCTCTCACGCTCTTGTGTTGTCTCTTGTGCGTGCTCTCTCGCTGCACCTTTTCTTGTGCTTTCTCTGCTTTATATTGCTGTCTTTTTCTCTACAATTTCTTGCTGTGTGTCTGTGTTTTTCTTTGTTGTCCCTCTCTCTGCTGTCTCTTTTTCTCCCTGTGTGCGCGTGTATGGATTTCTTTCCTTCCCTGTCTCTGTAGTAGCTGGGGGTGAAAGGTCAGCCACGCCCTCCCCTCAGCTCAGCTCACAGTGCAGGAGGGAGAAGGAGCAACTCAGTCGCACATGCTCACTGCGGTTTTTTACGTATACCAAAGTATGCGCACTGATTGGTTAGCTTTAAGTGCCTCCTGAGGTGTGCATGGAAACCACCAAGAAAGAAAAGCAAGTAAATATGAAAAAATACGATATTTACTTGCTTTTTATGCCTGCTGAATGACACAAGTGACTCATTGAAAAGATATAACAGGTTTTTAAAAGCACACTAGCAAAGCATGCATGTCCCTTTAATAAAGATTATTTTTATACTTGGTGTGCATCCTGCTTCTTGTTGTTACTGTTTGTTAGTTGGCAGTAAGGGTTGGCCAATGTTGGTGATAGCACTCGGTAATTTTTAATATATTGAAGTGCAACACCATCATCTTTGTTTTTTGTTTACAGTCACCATCCAGACACATGCCTTGGTGTTACTGTACAGTGTCCCATTCCCAGCAGCCTCACCTCTCCAGTCAGCAGACGGATGATCTTATTGGTCAGCACCAGGATCTTCTCATTGTTTTGCTCATGGATTCCTGAGTGAGGTGGAGGCTCCGTATTGAAGCTTTTGCTCCTATAATATAGTCCTCCTTGTATTTGGTGAGTACTGTTGTCAGTGACCATCTCATGGATCTTCTCCACCTTATGAGCCTAAACATTTGAGTGACAGCAATATATCTATAATGAGTATAAACATGCCAAATCCTGAGAGCCACCTATCCTCTTGTTGAAATAACACTCTCTGCTCTTATTTCCATAGTGTTCTGTATCATATGCTGTAACTTTTACTTACATAGGTTACCTTTAATAACTGTCCTGTGTCAAGAAAAATAAGTTTTGCCCATTTGACAGAGCATCTCTCCCTTTATATAGGTCAGCGTTTTAATTCAAAGAGTCCCTCTCTCCTGCAGGAAAGCACTTTAAGGGGGAAGAGGCTGCTGTGAGCATGAGAGCCATCCTACAGGTCGGTTGCTTCAGATGGAGACAAAGTAATTTCCTTATATCTGTTGTGTTGTCTTCATGCCTCAAAGAGAGTAAACCAATAGTGCAACCAATTATTATAAACAATAAAATTGAGAAAAGGTACACACGTTATTAAGTGTCACATATCGGACACCAGATATAACTGGAGCTGGCAGAATTATAAGGGGTACCGGATCCCCTCTCAGCAGTCTGCAGCGTCCTTCCGTATAAAAGGACACCAGGACCGTGGATTAAAATAATTTGTTTCAATATAAATATTAAAAGAATGTAGCTGAGACGCGTTTCGCGATCAAAATCGCTTCCTCAGCCAGCATATATACTTAAATGTCCTTTGGTATGGTGACCAATATGTTAAGAGAAGTGCTATACCCTGTTGATGGTGGTAACAAATTTTTGCAAAAGAATCACGTGCATAATTTTTGCAAAAATTCGTTATCACCATCAACCGGGTTTAGCACTTCTCTTTAAATATATCGGTCACCATCACCAAGCAATGGCCAATCACTCACTCATAATCATGTATGGATTAATATGAAGTCCATTGAAGGAGAATAAATCACAGCATTTTCACCTCTATCCCTAGCACTAAACCATGTCTCCTATTGTATGGAATGAAAGGGAAAATACATTACGAACGCTGGTGAAACGCACGTCCATCTTGCAGGCGGAACTCCGGCAATAACTGCCAACGCAGAATAGGATTCGCTTTCGGTTTGATGATGTGGACAGATTACATTAGGAAAAAAGACCATTTAATGGGCACTACAGGACTTTTAAGTATATATGCTGACTGACAAAGCGATTTTGATTGCGAAGCGCATGTCAGCTGCATTCTTTAATTATTTTTATTATTTATATTGAAATAAATTATTTTAATCTTTAAATCCACGGTCCTGGTGTAATTTTATAAGGAAGGACGCTGCAGACTGCTGAGGTGTGATCCAGTACCCCTTATAATTCTGGTGGCTGCAGTTACATCTGGTGTCCGATTTGTGACAACTAAAAACGTGAGTGTGTACCTTATGTCAATTTTATTGATTATAATAATTGCTTGCACTATGTCTCTACCTTTTACTCGCTTTGAGGCATGAAGACAACACAACAGACATAAGGATAAAATAGGGAAAATACTTTGTCTGCATCTGAAGGAAGTTCTGTTTTCAACCACATTTGTTCTAGATCTACTATTCATGGTGATTTGGGATATACCACCACGTGGAGAGGAACAGCAGCTGATTCAATTCTGAACTGCTTTTAGAACTATATACAAACTATTTTATATTTTTATTCACTGCACTGTTTGCACTTTGAACACTGGGTGGCGACACAAGTACAGATATTGCCTTATCCTACAGGATGGCCCCACGCTCATTCTATTTGCTACACTGGCTGTCACTCAGATCTTGACTGATAGTGTGCTGCTCTCCTCTGCCTGAGTGGAAGGTTGTCCTGTAGGATGGCTCTCATGCTCACAGCGGCCAGTCCCATGTGGCCGCCGTGGGCATGAGAGCCACGCTACAGGACAGCCTTCCAGTCAGTCAGTATGCTGCTCTCCTCTGCCTATCATTCACGACCATGCTGCATGTCTGGGATCTTTAATCCAAATAAGTGAAAATTCGTCGATCTCTATAAAGAAAAGGGATGTCCGGTCAAAGTTTTGCCCATTATAGTGGCACAATAAGATGAAGCTACTAGTGATATGCGCTTCGAAAGGTCTCGGTATCAAAACAGCTCCAGGGTTGTTTTTTATATATACTTTATTTATAAGATTTTGCTTCACAAAGTGAACAACAGAGTAAAATAGGTGAAGTGTTTCACAGGTTCAGCTCAATATCGCAAGAGCAATGTAACATAATACTCTGATCTGCCACAACATTATAACAATGGCGCCTGTCAAGTGTTAGAATATATTAAGCAACAAGTGAACAGCCAGTTCTTGAATTCCATGTGTTGGAAGCAGAAAAAATGGTAAAGTGAAAATATCGGAATGATTTGACGAGGGACAAATAGTAATGGCTAGAGGACTGGGTCAGAGCATCTTCGAAACGACAAGTCTTGTGGGGTGTTCCCTGGTTTGTAGTGGTTAGTACCTACAAAACGTAGAGCAAGGAAAGACTACCAGCATCAGGGTCATGGGCGCCTGAGGCTCATTGATGCTCATGGGGAGTGAAGACAAGCCTGTCTGGTCACATAAGAATATCTACTATAGCTGAAAAACGTAATGCTGGCCATGATAGGAAATTAGGTGACCTTTTTCAGCAGAAAAATGACCCTTGACACACTGCAAATATTGTTCAAGAATGGTTTGAGGAACATGACAAAGATTTCAAGATGTTACTTGGCCTCCAAATTCCCCAGATCCCAATCCGCCTGAGCATCTGTGGAATGTGCTGGATTAACAGATCCGATCCATGGAGGCCCCACCTCGTAAAGTACCTGCAGCTAACGTTTTGGTACCAGATAACACATGACAGGTTTTGTGGACTCCATGCCTCAGTGCATCAGAGCTCTTTTGGCAGCGCGAGAGGGATCTACATGATATTAGGCAGGTGGTGTTAATGTTGTGGCTTTAACATATCTGTTAAAATAAAATCAATAAGCATGAATATATAGAAGTGTAGTGTCTGTGAGACGTCAGTGAATCTGGGATGACCTGGGGATATTTATGTATTAACAATTGACAACAATTAACAATAGGGGGGTAAGATGCAAGAAACCAGATGGTTGTAACATTTATCTGATTGCAAGACAATTTATAGTTTCCCTAGTTGTAATAATTGGTAATATATCTAAAGACAACCGAATTTGATACAAAAACAAACATCTAGGAGAATTCTCATGCTCACACCCTGGGAACGTCTGGCCAGCGTTCTCTCATGCTGTGACGATGAGTGTCTCTTATGTTATTGGAATTGTATAAAAGGAGGACTTAGTGGTCATAGGGAGAAGAGAAGGAAGGCTCCTACCTGAGAACAGCGCTCCTTCTCAGGTCAGAATTGAAATGGGACTGCTCTCCTTTTATCCAGTACGATGAAGCTTTTTTCGGTAATGTATTGATATACTAACTGTTAACAGGATAAAGGGATTTTTACATCCTGTTTTATCTCAGTCGTTAGCCATCTTATTCTTAATTCCTTTGACATTTCCACCTGGCCAGGCATTTTCTTATTTATCTATACTCTATAATTCAGAGTTTTAGAATTCATATCCAATACATGTATTTGAGAAATCAACAGAGCACAAGCATTTTGATGTCACATCTTTTACATCATTCAAATCTGATCTGAGTCAGAACTTTCACAAGCTAAATATAGAAAAACACATCAGAGTTAGGACACAGCCTCTTAATACTTATGATTGGCCAAGTTTAGGCATTTTTCAAATGTCTCACACAAAGAACTTAGTTTAAAATACGTTAGTCAATTTAAACAAAGTATTGATTTCTCCAACCACATCTGTTTCAATTTATCAATGGTCATCTCTGCAACAAAGAGCCTTTACTCAAGATACAGCAATCAATATTCTAGACATTTAGACGCCACATGTAGTGTAATTTCATCTCTGGTCAATAACAACAAAGGAACCTTTAAAAATCCTAGACTTCGCCTCTCTAGGTCAAATCTGGTGGTCCTTTTAAGACTTTTCATATCTCCGGCCCCGCTGATTGAAAGTTAAAAGATTAATGATCCTTCAAGAACTGATGTGGGCCATTATCTTCTATCTGGCTCAGAGATTTCAAAATATAAAGATTATCAAAAATTGGTTTGATTAGAAGATTAAGAATATACAAATATTCCTCAACAGTAACTATTTAGCTTTTCATATTATTTTGTACTAACACTTGATATACTGACTATCAGCTTATATTTATCAAGCATTTATTCTACTAATATCAGTGTCTTGTGTTTATCTACTAACAAATTTGTGCCAGGGCTATATTGTTGTTTTTTTGCCATTGTTTAATGTCATCTATGCGTGTCTTATTACTCTCAGCCAAACACAGCATTTGCATTGTAGCTCAATGGTTTAATTGGCTACCTTAATTAATAAACTATTTTGTACCAAGGTTATTTTTAGCCAATGCTTTAATGTCATCTACGTGTGTCTCATTATTCTCAGCCAGACACAGCATTTGAAGCTCAATGGATTAAGTGATGAACTAAGGTAATGTTCTTTAATATGTGTAATGTTCCTGATTGTTACATGTGATCTTACTGCAGTAATTTGTTGATGGATACTTGTTTTGATTACCGTAATGTTTCAGGTTGATGCGTTAATTAATTAACACATTTGCATTGATACTGTTCAATTGATTTTGATCTACATGTGTCGGTTTCAGTGATAAACTGGTACTGGTTTCAAGAATGTCCTTCAGGTTTTACTTATGTATTTGCCTAATATTTAATTGAATAAATATATATACAAAGTTGTGCTCATACCTTTACATACCCTGGCGGAATTTATGATTTCTTGGCCATTATTTAGAGAATATGAATGATAAAACAAAAACATTTCTTTCACTCATGGTTAGTGTTTGGCTGAAGCCATTTATTATCAATCAAGTGTGTTTACGCTTTTTAAATCATATTGACAACAGAAACAACCCAAATGACCCTGATCAAAAGTTTACATACCCCAGTTCTTAGTACCGTGTATTGCCCCCTTTAACATCAATGACAGCTTGAAGTCTTTTGTGGTATTTGTGGATTAGGCTCTTTATCTTCTCAGATGGTAAAGCTGTCCATTTGTCTTGGCAAAAAGCATCCAGTTCCTGTAAATTCTTGGGCTGTCTTGCATGAACTGCACATTTTGAGATCTCCCCAGAGTGGCTCAATGATATGGAGGTCAGGAGACGGAGATGGCTGCTCCAGAACCTTCACTATATGCTGCTATAGCCAAAGACAGGTCTACTTGGCCTTGTGCTTTGGATCATTGTCATGTTGGAATGTCCAAGTACGTCCATGCGCAGCTTCCGGGCTGATGAATGCAAATTTTCCTCCAGTAGTTTTTGATAACATACTGCATTCATCCTGCCATCAATTTTGACCAAATTTCCTGTGTCTTTGTAGCTCACACATTCCCAAAAAATCAGCAATCCACCTTCGTGTTTCACAGTAGGAATGGTGTACCTTTCATCATAGGCCTTGTTGACTCCTCTCAAAATGTAGCTTTATGGTTGTGACCAAAAGTTAAATTTTAGCCCCTTCACTCCAAATGACTTTGTGCTAGAAGGTTTGAGGCTTGTCTCTGTGCTGTTTGGCGCATTGTAAGAGAGATACTTTGTGGCATTTTCGTAGTAATGACTTTCTTCTGGCGACTCGACCATGCAGCCCATCTTTCTTCAAGTGCCTCCTTATTGTGCATCTTGAAACCCTGTATTTCACCTGAAGTTATTTGTGGGTTTTTCTTTGCATCCCGAACAATTTTCCTGGCAGTTGTGGCTGAAATTTTAGTTGACCGTGGTTTGGTTTCAACAGAACCCCTCATTTTCCACTTCTTAATTAGAGTTTGAACATTGCCGATTGGCACTCTCAATTCCTTGGATAGCTTTTTATATACCTTTCCTGTTTTATACAGTTCAACTACCTTTTCCCGCAGATCCTTTGACAATTCTTTTGCTTTCCCCATGGCTCAGAATCCAGAAACGTCAGTGCAGCACTGGATGAAAGATGCAAGGGTTTGTCAGGAGTCCAGAAGCTCAATGACCTTTTATACACACACTCTAATTACAAGCAAACAGAACAAAGGTGAAGATGGTTACCTTTTAATAGCCATTCAAATCCGTTTGTGTCAACTTGTGTGCATGTTATGAGGCCAAAATCATCAGGGTATGTAAACTTTTGATCAGAGTCATTTGGGTAGTTTCTGTTGTCATTACGATTTAAAAAGAGTAAACACACTTGATTGACAATAAATGGCTCCAGCCAAACACTAACCATGAGTGAAAGTGGCCACTACTCCATACTGATCCTATTTGACCTCTCAGCTGCCTCTGATACAGTTGACCATTCCCTCCTCCTTAACCCTTTCACTGCTGAAGACGTGTGGGACACGTCCTCATTGATGCACGTTGCATGCTGAGGACGTGCCCCACACATCATCAGCTGTGCGGGACCCCCGGCGGAGATACTCACCTCTCTGTCCGGGGTCCCACGGCGTTCTGACTTCAGCGTCCTCAGACGCTGAAGTCAAGCTCCTCCCGGCGTAAATGACGTCATCGCGCCTGACGTCATTTCCAGGCGACCCCCCGGCAATGCCGGGAGATAGCCTGGAAGGGAGGGGGGTGATCCGTTCGGATCCCTCTCCCTCCCGATCGGGAAGGAGCAGCGGTAAAAGCCAGGCACCGCTTAAAAGGGGAGAGTCTCCCCTTTTAAGCGATGCCTGGCTTTAACCCCTCAAGTGCTGGGTTGCACTTCAGCGCCTTGCGGCGCCGAAGTGCAGCCTATCTCCGGTGGGGGCCGCCATCTTGGATGGCGGCTCCGCCCCGGGACTCCCCTCGCTGTCTGACGTCATCACGCATAGCGTGATGACGTCAGATAGCCGGGGAACCCCTAGCTGCCGGGGATTTCCAAGGAAATCCCCTGGTGGAGATAGGGGGTTCTTGTGAACCCCGATATCTCCAGAACCGTGGCAGCTAGGGGGTCATGGAGGGTGTCATTTGAAAGGCCTGAGCATGGCCTTTCGAATGATACCCAACATGACTAGGTAAAAAGTAAAATAATAATAATAAAAAAAAAAAAATTAAATAATAAATAAATTTAAAAAAATAAATAAATAAAAAAACATGTTTTTTTTTTGTGTTGTTTTTATTAATGCAGCAATATTGTTCACATTTCAATTATAATGTGAACAATGATGCTGCACTAATGATTTTTTTCTATGGGGTGCGTTTGCTAAAAATCACGTAATTCCCCCCAAAAAAAGTAACAAGTCCCCATTTCAAATTTTTTGTACAAGCGCACCCCATAGAAAACATAACCGCAAACGCTCATGTGATAAAATGTGAAAAAAAACACTTTACACACTGCAGATGATTAAAAATTCAATTTTTATTGTATTTTTTGTTATAATATACAGGCAGGTCATGACGTATACATATAAAAATGATATATTATGAATCTGCGTAGTCTGCCGGAAAGAACGATATATAATATGTCTGGGTCATTTATTAAAATGTGGCTTCAAATCGTGTTTAAACATGATGAGCGAAAGCGGTAAAAATGAGCTCAGCACACAGTGGTGAAATGCCTCAGCAGTGAAGGGGTTAAGACCCTCTTCTCTCTTGGCTAAAATCATACCTCTCCAATACATCATTTTCTGTATCCCTTGCTGGCAACTCCTCCTCTTCTATGCCTCTTTCAGTCGGCGTACACCAAGGCTCAGTCCTAGGTCCTCTGCTCTTCTCCATCTATACCTCCTCACTGGGTAAACTCATCACCAGCTATGGCTTTAAGTAACACCCATATGCCCTATGCATACATCTCCACTCCCTCTCTCGAGTCAGTGACTGCCTATCTGGGACCTCAGTCTGGATGGCCTCTTACTACCTGAAGATCAATATGTCCAAGACCAAGCTCCTTCTAATTCCCACCTCTAACTCTAGTCCGACTTCTGACGTCTCCATAATTGTAGATGGTATCACCATCCTTCCCTCAGCCCAGGTCTGCTGCCTCGGAGTGACTCTCGACTCCAGTCTTTCCTTCAGCCCCTACATCAATCTCTCTGCTCATCTTGCCACAATCACCTCCACAATATTGCCAAAATTCATCCATTTCTGACTGCTAACACCACCAAGCAACTTATCCACTCTCTTATTATCTCCCGCCTGGACTACTGTAACAACCTTCTGATTGGCCTTTCCATCTCCCGCCTCTCCCCCTAGAGTCCATTCTAAAACACATCAGCCCGGCTTTGCCGCTCCTCTCTGTGAATCCCTACACTGGCTTCCCATCCACAGCCGAATCAAATTCTAAATTACCCACCCTGCTCACCCTGACCCAAAAAAAACCTTTACTAACGCCGCTCCTCACTATACCCCAGCCCGTCCCCTAAGATCCAGCAATGACCTGCTCTTGGCATCCTCCATCATTACCTCATCACATGCCAGACTGCAGCACTTTTCTCGTGCGGCTCCGACCCTATGGAATGCGCTTCCTTGCAATATCAGTCTGTCCCCAAATCGGGCTTCATTAAACGTTCCCTAAAGACCCTTCTGTTTAGGGAAGCCTACCACCTGACTCCATAACAAGATATCTGACCAACCCAAAAATGGTCCTCAACTCTCCCTGCATTAACTCATCACTGCAGTCCCCGCCCCTCCTGTTTCTAAACCCCTCACCCCTACAGATTGTAAATTCCCACGTGAATAGGGCCCTCATATCCTCCTGTATCTGCTGGCAGGAATACTGACCGGCCTCCTTTACATATTTTAGAATTGTCCTGTCTTTATCCATTGCATCGTTGTACATCGCTGTGGTATGTATTGGTGCTAAATAAAAAATAAAATAACTCGTAGGAAGAATTCTGGCTTTGCATACCTCCTAGCCTCATTGCAGGTTCTAATTAAAACCTCGACCTGCGGGGGACCCCAAATGGGATGCATGTCACAACTAAGTAAATATATCGCAAAATATCAGACATTAGATATATGATCTATATCTATGGCATAGAGTAGGATCTGCTGATAATGGGGCACATTGGCGCTGTGACAGGTTTATGCAATATATGATCACTAGGGATGCACCGATACCACATTATTAGGACTGAGTACAAGTACCGATACTTTATAAAAGTACTCACCGATACAGAGTACCGATACTTTTAGTTAAGGTCATTATTATTAATATTGTCATCATTTATATAGTGCCAACAGTTTCCGCAGTGCTTTACAATAGGATGGAAACCAGAGGTGTAGAGGGCCCTGCTCTAGAGGGATTGCGGTTGAGGAAGACCAGAGGGATTGCACTAGATAGCAGGATCGTTAGTGCCAATGGTTTGGGAATGGTGGGGCATACAAGCGGCTTCAATCAAGTGTGAGTAGGTGAGCAGAGGGATGAGTTGCATCAGTGATGCGGTACGCTAATCTGAAGAGATGGGTCATGTGACGCTATCCAATAAATAATTTAGGACTTTGCCGAAAGCCTGTCCCATTCATGTTTATTTAGAAATGTATGGCCAGAAACCCCATTTACCCCTTGCACACACCTCCACTCAGATTCATGTACGCACTCAGATACATTTACATACATACATACATACATGCATTACACAGACCTCAGACCAGACAGACATACATACATGTGTATGTATATACATACACACTAATATATATACATATACACATTACACAGACCAGAGATATAGATATATATATCTATATATCTAGATCTCGTCTGACATGCCCAAACGCTGGGGAAGCTGTCTGCCTGCATGAAAAGCACTTGGCCAGCGTTCCTCTCCAGCGGGCCGCTATACTTACACCGCCGAGAGGCAGTGTTACAGAGGCGCTCGGCGGCTGCGTGATCGCGTCACAGCACTGCGACCGGACCCTCTGCTGTGTAAGTATTGCGCCTGCCGGAGGGGAACACTGGCTGAGTGCTTTTCATGCATGCGGCCAGCTTCCCCAGCCCCGCGGATACCAGCAAGCTGGCCCAGTGCTGGCTTCCGGTATCGGAGGGATGTATCGTGCCATTTGCACGAGTACCAAGTACTCGTGCAAACAGCAGTATCGGTATCGGTGCATCCCTAATGATCACATCTTGTAACTAAATCTCCATCATTTGTTTTAGGCTAATGTCAGACGAGCGCATTTTGTACGGACTGCACGGACGCATGTTCGGACGGAAGACGCAGTTGTGGCTTAACCTGCGTCCATTTGCCGCGTCCGTCATGCATCCGCATTTCTGTGCAGACGTACTTCGTGTGTGGGGCTCCATTGGTCTGAATGCTATGCTGCCACGGATGTTAAAACGTGCAGCACCACGGACGTGAACACTGCTCTCATCTGACACGAGCCTTACCTAATTAGGAGTTTTTATTATCTTTGCTTGTATTGTAATGGCGTGCTCTGAATTTACTATATTTTATGCCAACCGACCACTCAGAAGCACCCTTAACAACATGTTATGTTAGTGCAGCCATTCTGGTTTTGTTCATTAATATTGTGGCTGATTATGGTATATCAATGTACAGTCTCCATAAAGAAGAACCAACAAAGAACCTTCCAATTGAAGGCAAAAAAGAGAACGTGGATTAAAAGTTAACATTTATTGAAGTTCACGACGATAAAAATTAGACCAGTGCACTAGTCATTACACACACAATGATAACAAATGTAACATGAAAAATAAATCAAAATTATTTGACCTAATTAACTAGCTTGCGCTAGATGAATCCAGATAAAGATGCATATAATAGCAGTAATTGAAAAAATCCCTAGACAATTCAGATAAAGGAATATCTGAGAAATAGTAAATTTTGGTCATACAATAGACTTACTTTACCATGATGGGAAGTGATTTAATGAATCATTTATCAATCGCATATATGAGCCAGATTGCCTGCAGTCTTGTGATGGTTTCCTAAATCAAATACCCACCATTAAAATACTATATCAAGACTCATGAGAACCCAGAAGCTAATGAATGCGATCGTATAAATACCAAAGTGCTACATTGTATCATTTGACATGACGAGCCGGATAGCGGCGAAACGTGCGTTGGATGCGCGGACTAGTGCCTCATATGGAAATAATAATTGTAGCTGACTGTATCATTTAGAATATTAACATGAATGCGATAGGGCTTTTCCTTATATAGGAATATGAACAGTGGCTCATTATGGATTTCTAATCTACGCTATGGTCAACATATCTAGTTCAGCGCTACTCCCGCGAGAGCCGCTGCATTTGACGGGCCTTCTGTCTCACTCCAATGATTACCCACCTCCACCTTCGGCGCCAAGTAATACCAGGACAAGAATACTTTAAATAAAATGGGGTTTATTAGGACTAACGAGCAAACCCTCTGTAGGACAAAGTAATCAACAGTATAACAGTATTGAAAGAGTTACTTTAGCATCACTATTCAACGCAATGATGAATGAACGAGACGGCAATCTTTACCATACTTCAGTGCAGTTAGATTATCGACAATAATCATCGTAACCAATATCAATAACCTATCTAAACCTTGTAATTCTACCTAACCACTGGCCAGTGGAAATTACACAAGCTTTCAAGTCTGCTAGCATTGGGGCCCTTTAACTTCTGCCGTTGGGTACCGTTAACATGAAACCATATTTGTATTCCACAAAGTGAGAAAGAAATCTTTGCAAAGTGTCACAGAACAACAAGATTTGTAACTGCAGCAATCTTCCTTTAGTTGCAACTGTGCGGGCAGTAGAACTAGGACTGGACAATAAAGTTAGCAATATCAACGCACACAGGATGGCTGAATACCTCTCTCCGTTTGATACGCTCACCCCTTCCTTGCTGGAAAGGTAGTTCGAGCGCTATCTCTTAGCGCTGGAATCACTCAATCACAGCCGGATCTCGCTCCGCTGGATGCACGAGGACAGCTGGATTACTTCTCCGCTGAGTATACTCGATCGCTCCCTCAGTCACTGGAACACACACAAAGGCAGCCGGACCCCTTCTTCGTCGGATGCACGAGGACAGCTGGATGCACACTCCGCTGATACTGGAAATACGCAAAGGCAACCGGATCACGGCTTCGATGAACACACCAGGGCAGCCGCATGCACGATCGACAACACAGGACCGTTCACGCTGCCAGTCTCACCCTGTCTGGCTTCTCTCTGCTCTGCACGTGCTCTTCCTCCCCTGAAAAAACACTGCTCCCCCTCGCACTGCTGTGAGGCGTAGTCTTTCTCCTGACAAATTGCATAAGAGTCTCTGCATTCTGAACTACACATTCCAGAATACTTTGCGTTTCCTGCATTCTTCCTGTATCCAACAACTTCCTCCTCCTCCCATGCAAGAGGCGGAGAAAGGAGGGAGGGGGAATTCCCCACAGCGGTGACAGGCTGCATGTGTCTGTCCAAGCCTGGGCCACAGTGAAATCACAACAGTACACACACAGTCCACTAATCCTCCGCTACACTAGTATTACATTACTATCCTGAGGCGTTGCTGTTTAAAATAATCTGTGGTTACCCTTGTATTATTATTATTATTATTATTATTCTTCTTTATTTATAAAGCGCCAGCATATTAAGGGAGCGTTTGAAGGAAGAGAAGTTAGGGGAAAGTCTGACAGTACGAGGGAGAGCGTTCCAGAGAGTGGGGGCTGCGCGTGAGAAATCCTGCAGTCTATCATGGGAAGAGGTGATGCGGGGAGAAGCTAGGCGCAGGTCACTGTTTGACCTTAGGGAGCGGGCTGGGGTGTATCTGGTGATTAGTGAGGACGGGTAGTGGGGCGCTGAGTTAGTGAGGGTATTGTAGGTAAGGAGAAGGATTTTGAACTTAATTCTGCAGTGGATGGGGAGCCAGTGAAGGGACTCGCAGAGGGGAGCGGCAGAGACAGAGCGGCGGGTGAGGTGAATTAGCCTGGCGGAGGCGTTCAGGATGGATTGTAGGGGGGAGAGGCGGGACAGAGGGAGGCCAGATAAGAGTTTATTGCAATAGTCGAGTCGGGAGATTACCAGGGCGTGTATGAGTTGTTTTGTGGTGACAGCGGTAAGAAATGGCCGAATTCTGGAAATATTATGCAGTTGGTATCGGCAGGAGGAGGAAAGAGACTGGATGTGGGGGATGAAGGAAAGAGCAGAGTCAAGTGTAACTCCAAGACAGCGAACTTGGTTTGATGGGGCGATGGTGATACCCTCCACCGTGATAGAGAAGTCAGGAGGTGGGGAGGCATTGGAGGGAGGAATAAGTAGGAGCTCAGTCTTTGACATGTTGATCTTTAGGTGGTGGGAGGCCATCCAGGAGGAGATGCCAGATAAACAGTCACTGACTTTTGAGAGGACAGGGGGAGAGAGATCAGGGGTAGAGAGGTAGATCTGAGTGTCATCAGCGTAGAGGTGATAATTAAAGCCAAAGCTGTTATGGATTTCTAATCTACACTATGGTCAACATATCTAGTTCCTTGTATGGGTGTTATCTAAAATACAATGACTGGTTAGACTGGTCTCCACACCTGTTATTGCCTGTGCAACTCCAGAAATATACTTGGGGACAGGCACAAGCAAAGTGTATCAACCATGGTGGGTTTGTTTCTTATATGGAAAGTATAATGTTGAGATCTATTACTATTTACAAATTGGGTCTAAAAACACTCTGCCAAATAAACACGCACTAAGTGTGTTTGTGCTAACTATATGCTAATCCTGCTATTAATATTATTATGTTTTTTCTATTATAACTATTTGCAATCAGCCTTCTTTTTATAATCTTTAGCAGTATTGAACTTGCATGTTTTCATGAGTCTTGCTATAGTATTTTAATGGTGAATATTTGATTTAGGAAACTATCATAAGACTGCAGACAATCTGGCTCATACAGTATATGCGATTGATAAATGATTCATTAAATCACTTCCCATCATGGTAAAGGGATTTTTTCAATTGCTGCTATTATATGCATCTGTCAGGTCCTCGGCGGCGCCTGCGCCCTTCCCCGTCTCCTGGGATTCACCGTGATCCCGGCGCCGTCCTCTGGCGGGGCACAGGGGTAGCGCATCACTCCGCTCCTGGTTGGCGTGTGCGGGCCCTCGAGGTCGTACCTGGGGACCCCCCCCTCCATCGCGGTGGCAAGGTCTCCACAAGGTACCAGCGTCCAGGTGGGTCGGCGCGTGCGC
>RXON01001109.1:0-26598 GCA_009667805.1 Leptobrachium leishanense | reverse complement strand
AGTAGGCAGTTGTTCTATATATTGTTTATTTGATGTTTTATGTAACCTGCTAATTTTATAACTGCACAATAAAAGAAAATAGGAAGTACGATCCCGCATCCAGTACCTTTTATAACACCTGTCTGCGTCCTTAGATAAATAGAAATTTGTCACGGATAGTTATGAGAGCTCTTTTCAGCGAGCCACAGGACTAAAGACTGAACCCTTTTAAAAGACCATTTTTCCTGTTTTGTTTGGTTTTGCGTGTGAGCCTATGGACCTCTTATTTTATTGCTAGATGTGGTTTTATTGGTGTAATGTAATGAAAATGTACCCTGTATGATGTGACTGTAAAAGTATGAAAGAAACCGTTTGTATGTGTTTTTCCCCGTCGCCATTTTTGCTCATCCCAGCATGGTTTCACAGAACAAAGGATCTCATGCCCCAAGATGGAGGATGCAGTGGGCCAGAGGATTGGAGGCTTTTCCAAGACCTCATCTGCCTAATCCCTGGACAATGGGGGAGCCTGAAAGGGCAAGATAGAGGATACAGCAAGCCAGCTGATTGGAGGCTTTTCCAAGACCTCATCTGCCTAATCCCTGGACAATGGGAAGGCTGAAAGGGACCTGATAGGGAACAGGAGGCTGGGAAAGGAGCCAATCAGTGCTGGTTGTGTGGGTGGGGAGTGGTAATCTGTTTGTGTGAAGTTGTATAAATGACCCTGTTGAAACCCATAAAATTCAGTTCACTTTTAAAGCATACAGCCGCGTCTGGTGTCTTCATTTCAGAGCTACAATCACTATTGCAGGAGACACTCAGCGGTCTCCTGCATCACCACTCAACCCAGGAACAGGATCCCCAAGGCAACACCGCACCATCTCTCCAGACGCCAGACCAACGCCATTTCATCCTCCAGGCCGCTCGAGACGCCGAGTGCCGTGCCACTCGGTAGTCGGGCCGGACGCCACCAAAGGGGGGGGTCAGATAGAGCAGGACCGCAGGCGGACTTCCATACCGCCACATTGGTGGAAAGCGGTGGGATAGCTCTTTGAACCCCCAGAAAAAGCACTCAGCATGGCAGGGTACGCCAACTACAAAAAGACACCCTGCGGGGCATCCTGGAGAGCCGAGGAGGCACCCCGGGCTCAAAAAGTAAAGCCACCCTGATCGATGAACTGCAGGAAATGGACCAGGGAGCCGTGGGCACGCCAACCTTACCACCCACCCAGGCATTGGTCCCAGAAGATCCCTTCCAAAGGAAAGTGCGCAGCGGCTAGCCCTCTTCGGAGGCCACCCCGTCAGAAGCCGCTATACACAACACCATCCAGGAGGTCCGGCAGGAAGAGGAGCAAGAGAAGGACCGTCAGCACGAGCTGCGGATGGCGGCGCTCCGAGCAAAAAGGACTGAATACCCTGCCCCTGAACCCTACCCCGTAGAACCTGGTTCGAGGTTGACAGCTCGACTGGAGCTTCATCCAGGGAATCTACACCCCCCAGCGATACTTCTTTTTGGACTTACAGCTCGCCTGGAGTTTTAATTGAGGAAACCGCACATCTCAGCGACCCTTGGATGGAGGCTTACAGCCCACCTGGAGCTGCATCCGAGGACGCCACCCCCCCCATCGAGTGGTGGTGCCACTGTTCCAGCACCCTCGCAGACACGAGGGCTGAATTCCCGAGAAGGCTACAGGAGGGCCTGGATCGGTATCATGGATCTACAGTTGAGCCCTCTGGACCCGAGTGGCGGGACGAGATCCGCCAAGAACTCTGGTACGAGGCACTGTACCATGAAAGGGACTACCATGGTGTCAATGTTCCCTCCGACGCTGCCATCTACCAAGTGCAGTACAATGCCAGAGCAGCATTCCTGAAAGGCCGACCCCCAGAGGAGTGGGAGGCAAAGCTCCAATACCTGGTTCAGCAGGAGATCGCACTGGACACCGCTTACCGGGCATCCCAGTGGTTAATAGGCCCCCTGCTACCCTGCACCATCGATGGCTCCTCCACCGCAGGCCTCCACTACGGCGGCACAGGGCTGCTATACGAAAGGATGGCCAATGACCCCGGGTTTGGAGAAGAATCGGAGTGGCGGTTGGAGGAGATACTGGAACGGCGGGAAGAGGAACTCTCATACGAGAGCAAGGACTTCGAGATCGAGGAACTGGAGTTCCTGGTAGAGCGCGAATGGGAGCTTGAGAAGGCCTACAGAAGGTTGTTGGACGACGCTCCGCAGTCAGGCCTAAGCCCCATGACCTGGGACTGTTGGCCGAAGACGCAGACAGTCCAAGTGACACAGAAGTATTGGAGCCCGAGACGCTCCCATGGGTCCCCGTCGGACCACAGTAGACGAGCCGGCCAGGTCGGAAGAAGCACGTCAGGTGCCAAGCGACCAGAATGGGCCGCGTAAAGGGTCCGAGTGGCCCAGAGAGGAAGTTATCCTCCCGCCCCCGCAAGAAGACACTGTGCCAGTGTCCGCTTACCCAGCAGAAGAGCTGGCAACGGGGCAGAGTGCCGCTGGCCTCTGCCCATCCTCCACCATCTGCCCCGAGGAGCAGAAGGGGGATACCCTCGAGCTGCTTATCCCGCAGCCTTTGACCCCATCCGACTCCCTGGACTTTGTTCCAACACCCGCTTACCCAGCAGAAGAGCTGGCAACGGGGCAGAGTGCCGCTGGCCTCTGCCCACCCTCCAGTCGTCTGTCCTGAGGAGCAGAAGGAGGATTTCCCCGAGCTGCTTACCCCGCAGCCATTGACCCCATCCAACCGCCTGGACGTCGTTCCTGCACCCGCTTCCCCAGCAGAAGAGCTGACAACCGGACCGAGTGCCACCGTCCTCTGCCCAACCTTCACCGCCTGCCTCAGGGAACAGAAAGAGGATACACCCGGGCTGCTTATTCCGCAGCCACTGACCCCACCGGAGATGGAGGACGCCATTCTCCTGCCCGGGACCCTTCCTCGGCCTTGAACCCCCCAGCCGACGTGCTGGCAATGGGGCAGAGCCTGTTTCAACTCTGCCCATCTCCACACCCCTTTGGCCCGGAGGCCCCATGCAGCCACTGTTTTTTCCAACAGCTGACCAGGGCACTCGGGGCGCGTGCATTTAGCACCTGTTTTTCCCGGGTGCGCAATACCTCCAGAGGTGGTACAGGCGGTTCCCCTCCCCGACCACAGGACCCTTATTCCGGAGGGGGTACCCCCAAAGACTTGTACCCCCAACACGCCAGGCACTGCCGCAAGGACAAATGGAGAAGCCTGGTGGCTCGCCTCCTTCCCACAGACTATGGGCCACAAAGACTGCTCCGACTTCCCCGAGTCGACCCGTGTGGGTCCAACCGTGTCCGTCGGACTCTAGAAGGGGGGAGAAATGTCACGGAATAGACATGAGAGCTCTTTTCAGCGAGCCACAGGACTAAAGACTGAACCCTTTTTAAAGACCATTTTTCCTGTTTTCGTTTTGGTTTTGCGTGTGAGCCTATGGACCTCTTATTTTATTGCTAGATGTGGTTTTATTGGTGTAATGTAATGAAAATGTACCCTGTATGATGTGACTGTAAAAGTATGAAAGAAACCATTTGTATGTGTTTTTCCCCATCGCCATTTTGCTCATCCCAGCATGGTTTCACAGAACAAAGGATCTCATGCCCCAAGATGGAGGATGCAGCGGGCCAGAGGATTGGAGGCTTTTCCAAGACCTCATCTGCCTAATCCCCTGGACAATGGGGGAGCCTGAAAGGGCAAGATAGAGGATACAGCAAACCAGTTGATTGGAGGCTTTTCCAAGACCTCATCTGCCTAATCCCTGGACAATGGGAAGGCTGAAAGGGAACAGGAGGCTGGGAAAGGAGCCAATCAGTGCTGGTTGTGTGGGTGGGGGAGTTGGTAATCTGTTTGTGTGAAGTTGTATAAATGACCCTGTTGAAACCCATAAAATTCAATTTACTGTTTTAAAGCATACAGCCGCGTCTGGTGTCTTCATTTCAGAGCTACAATCACTATTGCAGGAGACACTCAGCGGTCTCCTGCATCACCACTCAACCCAGGAACAGAATCCACAAGGCAACACCGCACCATCTCTCCAGACACCAGACCAACGCCATTTCATCCTCCAGGCCGCTCGAGACGCCGAGTGCCATGCCACTCGGTAGTCGGGCCGGACGCCACCAAAGGGGGGGGTCAAATAGAGCAGGACCGCAGGCGGACTTCCATACCGCCACAGAATTCATTCATATTTATGACGGAATGGGATGTTGTCCGCCTGCGGGTGTGCTCTATCTGCGTGCCCCGGCGCTTACCGCTGGCCCGACTACCGAGTGACGCGGCACTCGGCGTCTCGTGCGGCCTGGCGTGACCCTGGGGAAGGGTTAGCGGGCGGTGGAGGGGACCCCTGCCTAGAACCAGCCCGACCACTGAGCCATACGGTACTCAGCGTCTCGAGCAGCTGGTTCACTGACCTTGTGGGGTTGGAGTACGTCTGCGGGCGGCCGGCCAATTGCGGGGATCGGATCTCCTCCGGCAGAATATTCGGATCTGATTGCGGAGGACTTTCGGATCTTAAATGAATGTAGCTTCGGATCTTGCGGGATCGGCAGAGTCTTCGGATCTTACCGCAGTCTCTCGCAATACCGAAGCGCGGTACACGGCCGCGCCCTTCGGATCGGATCTCGGGCTAATAGTCTGGGAACCGAACACCATACGCTGCGCCTCTGTCCTGATGCGAGATGCAGGCACAGAGCGCTCGGTTCGGTTCGGATCGCGTGTGACACCGTACCCTGAGACCGCGGGGGATACTCAGGCGATGAAGTACGGCGGAGAAATAAAGACATCAGTCGAGGCTGGATGCACTGGTAAATCTGGGTTTATTATTCACAGCTCAGGCATTTATCAACTTTACACAAATTATAATACAATGGGAATCCCTGCCCACCCTCACAGGACCCATTGGCCCTTACGGTTCGGGGAGTCGCCGATTCGGACCGGATGGTCCGAATCGGCCATTTTACGATACGAACCGGATGGTTCGAATCGGCCATTTTCCGATTCGAAGAATCTGATAACGGCCACGAGGCAATCGGAAAATGGCGGCGGGCAAGGCAGACAAAGGGAATACATTTCACAACACAAACGGGGACACTTTATTACCCACACATAACCACATCTAAATAAACGTACTTTAAAACTCCGTGCGTGCCACCGCACCTAATTGTCCATGGCCATATCACCGTCACTGCACCGCCCCTGGCTGAGGGTGCTGAGCCATTCCGTGACAATATTCATCTTAAGTAGGGATGAGCGAACACCGCCCGAGTTCGGTTCGGACCCGAACTTTCCATATGTTCGGGTCCGAACCCGAACTCGAACTCCATGCAAGTCAATGGGGCTGAAAATTCGGTTTTTAGAGTGCCCTCCAAGAGGACATATATGCTACATATTTGCCATAAAAGGTGTATGGTGGTCCGGGTAGTGCCCCGGGGGACAGGAAACAAGGACAAAAAGTAAAAAAAAAACGTTTTTAAAGGGACAGTGAGTTTTCCATGAAATAAGGGTTAAAAATAAAAATGAAAAATTCCTTCAAACATCGTGCCTAGGAGGTCCCCATAACCTGCCCGTGAAGTGGCGGATTTCTAGGATGTTTAGAAACACTTAAAAAAAAATGACGTTTCAAATGATGGTAAACAGTTTTCCTTTAATCTATCCATAAACAACTGCTTGGGGCGGCAGTCTGTATAAAAAGAGGAGACATTTTCGGACACGCAGAAAAAGTTTACTGATTTTTTGGCGGTGAAAAGCAGGAGAATGGAAAATTCTAGACCAAATAGACGATTTGGAAAGTGAGATAAATGGGAGAATTTTTCTGGTTTGGCTATTTTGACCTAGAATTTTCCATTCTCCAGTTATTCTCCTGCTTTTCACCGCTCTCTGAATAACCCTGTGAACGTTTAATCCCGAGGTGAAAAATAACATTGCTTTAGATGTTAAAAGCGGGCAATGAGGAATTTTTGTATTTTTTCACACAGCAGTTAAATGCAGCATATTAGGAAGTTTTAGGAGGTAAATTACTCACTCAGAACAGAAGCAGACACCCCACACCTTCATTCTACATAAAATGTATCAAATTGATTAGAACAGACTAAAACATCTGTTGTTGTTATGCCGTTTGAAAAATAAAAAGGTCATTTAGAGGTGAGAATCTTTGCACCTAGACATTAGTTTTTAATTCAATATCTAATAAACCGTTGCTTATAATATTCTGCAGTAAAGAGTCTCTTTATTTCTAGATTTTTTAGTAATTTTTAAGCATTTTTTATACTTTTTTCAAAATTTCTTTTTTTTTTCCGAACTCGAACCGAACACACCCAAAAAGTTTGAAGTTTGTGAACTTTTGAACTGCCAAAGTTCGGGCCGAACTCCGAACCCGAACAGCTCATCCCTAATCATAAGTTGATAGATCACACTAACCTTCCAAATGTAAGAATCAGAGGACTGTTACTGTTAATCTTTGTGGGGTTGCCCATGACCGGTTTTACAACCTTGTTGGCTCCAGAAAAGAAGAAGGCAAGAAAATCCTTGAGTGGTTATGACAATGGGAGTCATTTTAATAGGAGTATTAAATTGTATTAGTATTTGCTAAATAACTTTAAAACCAAAAGAAAAAAGACAACCGAAAAACAGTGGGTTTAGCCCATTCTTTGCCAAAATGAAGCACTGCGCAATACATAGGAGTCATATACTACTCCTTATTCACATTGCCAGCTCAATTGCTGTGCAAACTATAATCAGTAGATCCGCACTATAAATGAGCAGCATTAGATAAAAGTGCACCAATCACACCCAAAACAACTTTAGCTCTTTTGAAAATTCACCAAAATCTTTTTTAATTCTTAGAGAAAGTATTTTACCAGGAAGGATGCATTGAGATTTCTCTTGTTTTCAAGTATGTCCAGGGTGGTGAGTATGTGTCGTTAGGTGTCTTGCCCAACGACACTTAATGAAGAAGTGCTCTTGCTGGGATTCAAACCTGTGTCTCCACAGTTATAGAGCAGTGATGTTACCTCTACTCCACCCAGCTGGTACATTCTGCCTATACATTGTGTTAACCAAACTGTGGACAGATGGAGAGTTTTTTGTAAAAAAAAAACATTGAAAATAAATCTCCCTGACCTTCCTGTTTGCTATTAGTGCTGCGGCATCCCGCATGACGTGTCTCCCAGAGCTACCACTGAACTAAAAATCCCTGCAGACTCAGAGCATTTACAAATGACTCACAGACCATCTGAACAGATAGGGATGCTGGATGCTCAGTAAGGTTCAACTGTTAATAAACCCTTCCCTACACTGCTGTGATTCCCCCTCCACGTGTCAGCAAAATAATTATAGTATAGCATTTTAAGTTTCCACTGCAGTGAAATATAATATATACTAATTTATTATTACTTTTATTTTTTTTGCTATGGAGCTCTGTGATACCCTCATTTACACAGCACATTGCTCTGAGTTTTATTGCTGTGGAGACACTCATATACACCACACATTACTGTGAGGTTTGTTGCTGTGGAGGTCTGTGACACACTCATTCACACAGCACATTGCTGTGATGGTCTATACCAGGGGTCAGCAACCTTGGCTCCCTGATGTTTTGGGAACTACATCTCCTATGATGCTCAGTCACCCATTAGGCTGACTGAGCCACATGGGAAATGTAGTTCCCAGAACACCAAGGAGCCAAGGTTGCTGACCCCTGGTCTATACCCATCTTAGCCCTTGAAGGTCGCTTTCCACTTTCCCCAAGGGCTTTCTCACTCTGCCCTTGATACTTTGTGTGTGTGTGTTTAGGTGTACAGGGTTAGTTAGGTGTGTGTGTTTAAGTTACAGGGTGGTTAGGTGTAGACATGTGCATTTGTTTTAGTACTAAAACGTTTTAGTCCGAATTTTGGGATAATTTAGTTTTCGTATGACTCAAGAGATACGAAATTGCTCAGTACAAAAAACGAAAGAAACGAAAGGAAAATGCATTACATTTTAGTTTCAGTTCTTTTTGTAATATTACATCGATGAGTGAAGGAGACCAGCACCGATGAGCACAACATCGCAAAGGTACAGAAAAAGTTTGTATGTGTAATCCTTCCCGACCCCTACCCGAAAATCTGACAGTGATAGAGCTCCAGAATACTCACTCGTAGCGCAGAAAGCCAGCACAGGAGAGGAAACCTTTACTTAACCCTTGCATGTCTATGAGACAGATGAGATGATAAAAGTAGCTGGAGAGGGAAAACATTCAAAGAAATCACACTGAAAGCTAAAGACAGATTATAACAGGGAGGGCTGGATAGTAAATACCCCTTAATAACAAGCAGCGCTGGGAGAAGAGAGGGACTTTATAAAACGTGTGTTATCTCCCCTCCTGCTCTGCATAATAGGAGCTTAGGTCTGATACATTTTATATTATCCAGGATCACTATCCCCTTTCCTCATCTATAATACACGTTTTATATAAAGTTCCTCTCCTCTCCCAGTGCTGCTTGTTATAAAGTTTTTTTTTTACGTCTGATACATTTAGTATCCAGTTCTCCCAGTTACTCTGTCATTATGAGCCTTCAGTGTGATTTATTTGAATGTTTTCCCTGGATTTAAAGTGCTTTATTTTATAAAAAAAAAAAAATTGTGCGTGTCGCGAGTCATTGGCTGATAAAGGAAGGCCTGTACCAGGCTGTCCGGGAGCAGCAAATGGTGCACGGCATGTGCCAACTAGTGGACATGCCAGAGGGGACCCATTGAAGTCAGCGCGGTGTACTTAGAATTAGACTCAGAAATGAGGGTTAGGTACTATTTGTCCTTGCATTAGTGTTAACTGTCACCATAACATTCTGCTCTATTTTTTGCTTCATTTTAAGGCAGCAGATTCTGCCCCTTCTTTTGATGTGGGCACAGAGAGAAATTGTATTTCAGTTTTTTTAAAATGTCAATTTTTTTCCTCCCCAAAGATTTTAAAAAGTATTTTTGTCCACTTTTTGAGGGGGGGGGGGTGGATGCTCCAGACCTCTGTGCCTACAGGCTCCTGAGATGTAAATCCAGCCCTGTGTGTGAAGTTGGCTGGATGTCAGTAAGTCTCCCTGTACATTGTCTCTTGAAATAAAATAATGGAACAGATGAATTATGAAGCATATCATCGCAAAATCAGTTTCATTGGAATTTAAATCTATTACTATTATTTTTATTTTTATTATTGTTGTCATCATTTATATAGCGCCAACATTTTCCGCAGTGCTTTACAAAAATCAAAGGGAAGGAGATAAGCGGACATATGATGGAAACAAGAGGTGTAGAGCACCCTGCTCATAGGAGTTTAAAATCCAGAGGGATTGGGGTTGAGGAACACAACGGGAATTTTACTGGATGGCAGGATCATTAGTGTCAGTGGTTCAGGAATGGTGGGGCCATAGAAGCAGCTTCCGTCACGTGTGAATAGGTGAGCAGAGGGATGAGTTGCATCAGTAATGTGGTACGCTAATCTGAAGAGATGGGTTTTGAGGGATTTCTTAAAGGCCCGAAGATTAGGGGAGAATTTGATAGGCCGAGGCAAGTCATTTCACAGGACCAGAGCTGCCCTTGAGAAGTCTTGGAGGCGAGAGTTGGCCGTGGGGTGTAGACAGATGACAGGTGGAGATCGCCTGCCGACCGGAGTTGTCTAGATGGGACGTGCTTGTGGAGTAACGAAGACATGTAGAGGGGGGTTGAGGTATTGAGTGATTTGAACGTGAGCATCAGTATTTTCAACTGTATACTGAAACATACAGGAAGCCAATGGAGGGACCGGCAGAGTGGGGAGGTATGCAAGGTGTGTCTGGTGAGAAAAATAAGCCTGGCCCCTGCATTCATTACAGATTGTAAAGGGGCAATACAGTAGTTGGGGAGGCTAATAAGGAGTGAGCTCCAGTAATCAAGACATGAAATGACAAGCGCATGGACCAGCACATTTGTGGTATTTTGTGTCAGAAAGGGGCAGACAAGGACGATGTTCTTGAGTTAAGGTATGTAGAAGAGGATAAAAGTCTCGCTGACTGCCTCAATGAATATTTTTGTTCAGTCTTTGCAGAAGAAAAGGAAGGAAAGGGACCTCAGTTAGGAGAGAACACTAAAGAGACATTTACATATCAGTTTACAGAGGAGGAGGTTCTACAGCAGCTGTCTAAAATAAAGACAAATAAGTCAATGGGGCCTGATGGGATCCACCCTAAATTATTAAAAGAGCTCAGTGATGTAATAGCAAAACCGTTAACAGATTTATTTAACCAATCCTTGTTAACGGGAGTTGTCCCAGAAGACTGGAAATTAGGAAATGTTGTGCCCATTTACAAGAAGGGTAGTAGGGAGGAATCGGGGAACTATAGGCTAGTTAGTCTTACGTCAGTAGTGGGGAAATTAATGGAAACCATGTTAAAGGAAAGGATTGTTGAACATCTAAAAACACATAGATTACAGGATCAGAAACAACATGGGTTTACCTCAGGGAGATCATGCCAAACTAATCTTATTGATTTTTTGATTGGGTAACAAAAATAATAGACACAGGTGGTGCAGTAGACATTGCTTATTTAGATTTCAGTAAGGCTTTTGATACTGTTCCGCATAGAAGGCTTATCAATAAATTGCAATCTTTGAGTTTAGATTCCAATATTGTTGACTGGATTAGGCAGTGGCTGAGTGACAGACAACAGAGGGTTGTGGTAAATGGAGTTTATTCGGCACAAGGTCTTGTTACCAGTGGGGTACCTCAGGGGTCAGTACTTGGACCCATTCTCTTTAATATTTTTATTAGTGATATTGCAGAAGGTATTAATGGAAAAGTATGTATTTTTGCTGATGACACAAAGATTTGCAACAGGGTTGACGTTCCTGGAGGGATCAGCCAAATGACAAATGATTTAGGTAAACTAAAAAAATGGTCGGAGTTGTGGCAATTGAGTTTTAATGTGGATAAGTGCAAGATAATGCACCTGGGACGTAAAAACCCAAGGGCTGAATATAGAATATTTGATACAGTCCTCACCTCAACATCTGACGAAAGGGATTTAGGGGTCATTATTTCAGAGGATCTAAGGGTAAGTAGTCAATGTAATAGAGCAGCAGGAAATGCTAGCAGAATGCTTGGTTGTGTAGGGAGAGGTATTAGCAGTAGGAAAAGGGAAGTGCTCATGCCACTGTACAGAGCACTGGTGAGACCTCACTTGGAGTACTGTGTGCAGTACTGGAGACCGTATCTCCAGAAGGATATAGACATCTTAGAGAGAGTTCAGAGAAGGGCTACTAAAATGGTGTACGGCTTGAAGGAGAAAAGTTACCAGGAAAGGCTTAATGATCTTAACATGTACAGCTTGGAAAAAAGACGAGACAGAGGAGATATGATAGAAACATTTAAATACGTAAAGGGAATCCACAAGGTAGAGGAAGGGAGTATATTTAAAAGGAAACAAAATAGCAAAACAAGAGGACATAGTCTTAGATTAGAGAGGCAAAGGTTTAAAAGTAACATCAGGAAGCATTATTTTACTGAGAGGGTGGTGGATACATGGAACAGTCTTCCAGTAGAAGTGGTAGAGGCCAAAACAGTAATTGAATTTAAGCAAGCATGGGATAGGCATAAGGCTATCCTAAACAAAAGATAAATCCAGGTTAAGTATCCATGTAATTGGGCAGACTAGATGGGCCGAAAGGTTCTTATCTGCCGACATTTTTCTATGTTTCTATGTTTAATGGTAACAGGATTTGATCACAGTCTGGATGTGGGGCAAAAACGTTAGATCAGAATCAAAAGTGACACCAAGGCAGTGAGTTTGGGGTGTTGGGCTAATGGGCGTTTCATTTACTAGAAGAGAGATAGGAGGTATTGGGTTCTTCTTGGAGGGAGGAACAAGGAGAATTTCAGTTTTGGCAAGATTGAGTTTAAGGAAGTGGGAAGACATCCAATTCGAGATGGCAGAAAGACAGTTAGTAACTCGATCCAGGAGGGCCGGAGAGAGATCAGGGGAGGAGAGGTATATTTGAGTGTCATCAGCGTATAGGTGGTACAGGAATCCAAAGGAGCCGATCAGTTTTCCTAGAGAGGCCGTGTAGATCGAAAAAAAAAAAGAGGGCCAACAGAGACAAGCACTAAACGATCGTTGGGATAGGTAGAAAGAGAACCATGAAAGAACAGTACTTTGAAGGCGTAATGTGCAGAATGCTCCCCTTGAAGTCAGTATTCCGCAGAAGTACCACTTTTGGCCCAGAATGCAGTGAAACTCAGGCAGTAACATTCAGGAGATCCTTGCTCTTTTAACCCAAAAATGGAGCGTGACTGTTTATTACAAAGAAACACGCAGGTACAGTCAAGGACCAATACATTTGCATACAATCAAACAGATTACATCACAGATCAGATCAGATAGCTGCACAGGACATTCAAACAATGGGATTTCCTAGGAGGAGAAGGGGGAGGGAGAAAGATGGGTGAACAAAATGAATTTCTTATAAAGAGGATGTACACAATAGAGAGAGAGCAGGTACTAATACAGAGGTCTACGCTATACAGAGAGAGGTTAGATAATTAAGGGAATGTACACAATATACACAACAATAGATTTCTACAATAAACACATAAGAGAATATTAATATAACACAGACATCTGGGAACAGGGCACTCAGACCACAAACACCCTGCATCTAGAATTGTAGATACAGGGTGACTTTAACAAATGAAAGAGCAGGGTCACAATATGAAACCTCAGGCCCGCACCTCCCAAATACATTTCTAGGCCCATGTACTTCGAGTCCAAAGCAACCCATGTCACAGAAGGCCTATATCACTAAGAGTTTAAAGGAGGATTGAGTGGCCAACTGTATCAAAGGCCAACTGTATCAAAGGCGGCAGAGTGGTCAAGATGGATCAGCAGAGAGTAGCACCCATTAATTTAGCAGTTGCAAGGTCATTGGTTAATTTCACAAGAGCCGTTTCCATCGAGGGCAGTGAGCAAAAGCCAGATTGCAGAGACTCTAGACCTTCAAAAAAGGCAGCAATCACAAGCTATGGACATGGCAACAATATATGTGAAGAGACAGACCCGTGCAAGACTGAACAAGTCTAGAACCATGCATCATTTTGTTTTTCTATACAATTTTTTTTGTTTTATTTTGTTTGTGACAAACAAGCAAATAGGATAGAGGCATCGGACACATCCAGAAAGACAAGGCATCATACAAACATAATGAAAAGTACAAAGCCAACAAAAAACAATGACATTAATCTGGACATCAATAAAGAACAGCAGGAGGCAAGAAATCAAGAAAACCACCCGCTGGATCACAACATGCAGAGTAAAGGCAAGACCCAAATAGAAAATGTTTGTGCCTGCTGTTGTCCTTTTGCTGCTCACCTTTAAAATCTGTATTGCGACTGAGCTGTTTTGCCAGCAACTCGATGGTCATAATACATCCGAGTCGCAAAATAATAACACCAGATGCGCTGAGCTATATATGAGTTATCTGCTTCAGGAGTCCAGAGGACCGCATGGAGATGGAGGATAGACATGTGCGTTTCATTTCATTCGAATTGAAATTCGGATGAAAATCCACCAATTATAGTTTTTGGAAGCATTTCCGAAAATGAAAATCAGCAATCCGAAATTCCAAATCAGTCCAATAAAACAAATCACAGTAACAACGAAAAAACGAAACGAAATTGATCAGAGACGAAACAAAATCAAAAAAAATCAATGCAGTAGACATTGCTTATTTAGATTTCAGTAAGGCTTTTGATACTGTTCCGCATAGAAGCTTATCAATAAATTGCAATCTTTGAGCTTGGATTCCAATATTGTTGACTGGATTAGGCAGTGGCTGAGTGACAGGCAACAGAGGGTTGTGGTAAATGGAGTTTATTCGGCGCAAGGTCTTGTTACCAGTGGGGTACCTCAGGGGTCAGTACTTGGACCCATTCTCTTTAATATTTTTATTAGTGATATTGCAGAAGGTATTAATGGTAAAGAATGTCTTTTTGCTGATGACACAAAGATTTGCAACAGGGTTGACTTTCCTGGAGGGATCAGCCAAATGACAAATGATTTAGGTAAACTAAAACAATGGTGGGAGTTGTGGCAATTGAGTTTTAATGTGGATAAGTGCAAGATAATGCACCTGGGACGTAAAAACCCAAGGGCTGAATATAGAATATTTGATACAGTCCTATCCTCAACATCTGAGGAAAGAGATTTAGGGGTCATTATTTCAGAGGATCTAAGGGTAAGTAGTCAATGTAATAGAGCAGCAGGAAATGCTGGCAGAATGCTTGGTTGTGTAGGGAGAGGTATTAGCAGTAGGAAAAGGGAAGTGCTCATGCCACTGTACAGAGCACTGGTGAGACCTCACTTGGAGTACTGTGTGCAGTACTGGAGACCGTATCTCCAGAAGGATATAGACATCTTAGAGAGAGTTCAGAGAAGGGCTACTAAAATGGTGTACGGCTTGAAGGAGAAAAGTTACCAGGAAAGGCTTAACCCTTTCGCTGCTGAGGCGTTTCACGTCTCTGTGCTGAGGTCATATTTACCGGTTTTGCTCATCATGTTTTAACGCGTTTTGAAGGCTTATTTTAGTATATGACCCAGACATATTATATATTGTTCTTTCCGTCAGACTCGGTAGATTCATAATATGTCATTATTATATGTATACGTTATGTCATGTCTGTATATTATAACAAAAAATGCAATAAAATATGTATTTTCAATAATTTACAACGTGTAAAGTGTTTTTTTTCACATTTTAACATGCGAGCAATTGTGGTTATATTTTGTATGGGGTGCGCTTGTTAAAAAAATTAGAGATGGGGTCTCGTTACATTTTTTTGGGGAAAATTACACGATTTTTAACAAACGCACCGCATACAAAAATCGTTAGTGCAGCATCATTGTTCACATTATAATTGAAATGGGAACAATATTGCTGCATTAACGAACCAAAAAAAAGAAAAAAAAATGTTTATTTTTTTTTTATAATTTTTTTTAAAATATATTTTTATTTTTATTTTTAATTTTTAATTTTTTTAAAAAACTTTTTTCACAGTAGTGTTTGGTATCGTTGGAACGGCCATGCTCTGGCCGATCCAACCATACCAATCTTTAACCCCTAGCTGCCACAGATCGGGAGATAGGGAGTTCATTGGAACTCCCTATCTCCACCGTTGGTGGCAATTAGGGGTTAACTCTAGGACTGGCGTCATCGTGCTATGCACGATGACGCCAGTCCTCAGGGGGAGTTTCCGGAGGCTTGGTCGACATCCAAGATGTCGGCCAGCTCCGGGAAAGGATCACGAACCGGCGCTTTTCAGCGCCGATTCGCGATCCAGCTCCCCATGGGTTAATGCCAGGCACCATTTGGAAGGGCAGGCTGTGCCCTTCCAAATGGTGCCTGGGTTAACCCCCGCAACGCCGCCGATCGGGAGGAAGAGAGGTCCGAAGGACCTCCCCCCCTCCCTTTCAGGCGCCTCCTCCGCACATGCGGGGGGGTCGCCTGAATTAGGTATCATCGCGCTGTCGCGATGACACCTAATTTCACCGGCGGCGGTTCCGGATGCTGGGCCGACATCGAGGATGTCAGCCCGCACCGGGGGGGCCAGCGATCGGCCGGAACCCGGCCGAACGCTGACCCCAAAGGGAGGACACGCTCAGCGCGTCCTCCGCACAGCAGCAGCCATGCGGAGGACGCGCTGAGCGCGTCCTCCGCATCGAAGTGGTTAATGATCTTAACATGTACAGCTTGGAAAAAAGACGAGACAGAGGAGATATGATAGAAACATTTAAATACGTAAAGGGAATCCACAAGGTAGAGGAAGGGAGTATATTTAAAAGGAAACAAAGTAGCAAAACAAGAGGACATAGTCTTAGATTAGAGGGGCAAAGGTTTAAAAGTAACATCAGAAAGCATTATTTTACTGAGAGGGTGGTGGATACATGGAACAGTCTTCCAGTTGAAGTGGTAGAGGCCAAAACAGTAATTGAATTTAAGCAAGCATGGGATAGGCATAAGGCTATCCTAAACAAAAGATATATCCAGGTAAAGTATCCATGTAATTGGGCAGACTAGATGGTCCGAAAGGTTCTTATCTGCCGACATTTTTCGATGTTTCTAATTCAAAACAAAGCAATGGGTTACTGGCATCTCACAGGGCACAGATTATATCCGAGTCAGAGGTTAATGGGCATTGGGCATCTCAAAGGGCAAAGTTTATATCCCAGTCAGGGGTTAATGGGCATCTCAAAGGGCACAGTTTATATCCCAGTCAGGGGTTAATGGGCATCTCAAAGGGCACAGCTTATATACCAGTCAGGGGTTAATGGGCATCTCAAAGGGCACAGTTTATATCCCAGCAAAGGGTTAATTTCTGCTCTCCATGGTGCTGAATAGGTTTCCGCAGCAAAGAAAAGGGTCCCCCGTATCGTTTTCTTTTTGTTTTTAATCATTGTAAAATACGAAATAAAAATGAAACTGGTAACGAAAATGAAAAACGAATGGATCTGAAACACGAAATAACTAATAAAAACGAAAAACAAATCGATCCGAAAACAACATACAGATCATCCAAATTAATGAATCAGTCCAAAATACCTTAACGAATCGATCTGAAATGAAAACAAACCATAACGAAAAAAATCCGAAACTGAACGAAATGAAAATTTGGGCCATGCACATGACTAATGGAGGAGATCTGGCGTAAGTTGTGCAAGCGGCGGAGGGATATGAGGAGGATCACAGGGGGGCTATTAGCTGGCGTTATATGCTGAGGCGCACTCACATAACACCAAGGTCTGAAAAATGTTATTCAAACCTGAATACCATCATATTCTGATGGGGGTACAAGCTGGTTGGAATAGCTTGTTCTGAATCTGCTGGGGCCACATTGGCGTCTCCCATACAAAGTATAGGAGAGGTTTATGTACACTAACCTAGTACAAGAGCCGAGACACAAGCTCAGCTTGGTTGTTGTAAAATTAAGCACAGCGCTCAAACCATTATGCTGTACGGTTCGAGCGTTGTGCTTTGCGTCCAGGTTGTGATTAGGCCCCACATGTACAATGGTAAAGCAGGTGTATAAAACAGGTGAATGGAGGATACCTGAGAGAACAGAGCAGATGACTGTCACAAATGGGAACATAAATACATTTATCAGAGTAGGAAGTTACAGGTGTGACTGGTCCGGATGTGTACAGCAGCATTTGTGTTACTGGTTTGGCTCCAGATCCTTAAAAAAAAAAAATTGAAAGATGATTATCACTAGGGATGAGCTGTTCGGGTTCGGAAGGTTCGGAATTCGGCCCGAACTTTGGCAGTTCGAAAGTTCGCGAACTTCGAACTTTTTGGGTGTGTTCGGTTTGAGTTCGAAAAAAAAAGGAAATTTTGAAAAAAGTATAGAAAATGCTTAAAAAAATACTAAAAAATCTAGAAATAAAGAGACTCTTTACTGCAGAATATCATAAGCAATGGTTTATTTGATATTTAATTAAAAACGAATGTGTACGTGGAAAGATTATCAACTCTAAATTACCTCTGTTCACAAACGGGCATAACACCAGGTGTTTTTAGTCTGGTAATCAATTTGATACATTGTACACTATACTGAGGGGGGGTGGTGTCTGCTTCTTAATGAGATTTGAGAATTAATTTCCCTCCTAAAACATCCTAATATGCTGCATTTAACTGGTGTTTTAAAAAAATTCAAAATAACATCTAAAGCAATGTTATTTTTCACCTCGGGATTAAACATTCACAGGGTTATTCAGAGAGTGGTGAAAAGCAGGAGAATATCTGGAGAAGTGAAAATTCTAGGTCAAAATAGCCAAACCAGAAAAATTCTCCCATTTAACTCACTTTCCAAATTGGCTATTTGGTCTAGATTGTTCTCTTCTCCTGCCAGTTCTCCTGGCTTTCACCTCTCTCTCAAGGTTGTTCAGAGAAAGGTAAAAACCAGGAGAATGGCAGGAAAAGAGAACAATCTGGACCAAATAGCCGATTTGGAAAGTGAGATAAGGCTAGGGTCAGACTAACGCTTTTTTTGCAGCGACCGTCAAAAAGTGCGTCCGAACGCATTGCCGTATTTATTCACGGAATGCGTGAAAACGGTCATACGATGCGCATGGATCCAAACCAGGAAACTTTGGGTGTCTGGACGTTATGTTGGCCGGACATGAGCAGGGTCTGACATCTCCAAATCACGCACACACGCCACTAGTGGACGCAGCGCACTCTGTACGTCCGTACTAGCGGTTCTACGTTCTCAAAACAATGCGTTCATTTTCCACTTGCGTTGCGCAGCCGGACTTTCGTGTGACCGTACTTCGTATATTGGCCGTCATTGCCCGTCATTTGCTACTAGTGCGGCCGTGATTAAGTGCGCCTAAGCGCAAGTTAAAAATTCGCTAGTCTGACCCTAGCCTAAATGGGAGAATTTTTCTGGTTTGGCTATTTTGACCTAGAATTTTCCATTCTCCAGTCATTCTCCTGCTCTTCACCGCTCTCTGAATAAACATGACAGGGTTATTCAGACAAAGGTGAAACTCAGGAGAATGACTGAAGAGAAAATTCTAGGTCAAAATAGCCAAACCAGAAAAATTCTCCCATTTATCTCGCTTTCCAAATCGGCTATTTGGTCTAGAATTTTCCATTCTCCAGTCATTCTCCTGCTTTTCACCGCCAAAAAATCAGTAAACTTTTTCTGCGTGTCCGAAAATGTCTACTGTTTTCATACAGACTGCAGCCCCAAGCAGTTGTTTATGGATAGATTAAAGGAAAAGCATTTACCGTCATTTGAAATGTCATTTTTTGGTTTTTACATATTTCTATACATCCTAGATATCCGCCACTTCACGGGCAGGTTATGGGGACCTCCTAGGCACGATATTTGATGGAATTTTTCGTTTTTATTTTTAACCCTTATTTCATGGAAAACTCACTGTCCCTTTAAAAACTTTTTTTTTTGACTTTTTGTCCTTGTTTCCTGTCCCCCAGGGCACTACCCGGACCCCCATACACCTTTTATGGCAAATATCTAGCATATATGCCCTCTTGGAGGGCACTCTAAAAACCGAATTTTCAGCCCCATTGACTTGTATTGAGTTCGAGTTCGGGTTCGGGTTCGGATCTGAACATTTGGAAAGTTCGAGTTCGGCTCAGAACCGAACTCGGGGAGTGTTTGGCTCATCCCTAATTATCACTTGCTGTCTCCACACCCCCATATTAGACGTCCACTGCCTCTGTGCTCCATACAAGAGGTTCAGACGTTCAGTAGGGATGAGCTGTTCGGTTCGATCAGTTCGGAGTTCGATTCGTACTTTGGCCATTCGCAAGTTTGCGAACTTCAAACTTTTTGGCGTGTTCGGTTCGAGTTTGAAAAAAATAAAATTTTGAAAAAAGTATAAAAAATGCTTAAAAAATACAAAAAAATCTAGAAATAAAGAGATTCTTTACTGCAGAATATTATAAGCAATGGTTTATTAGATATTGAATTAAAAACTAATGTGTAGGTGCAAAGATTCTCACCTCTAAATGACCTGTGTTCTCAAACCGCGTAAACAACAGGTGCTGTTAATTAGTGTTGTGCTTTTAATTAGTCTGGTCTAATGAATTTGATACAATGTCTGTAGACTGAGGGTGTCTGGAGGTGTCTCCTAAACCTGTATCAAACAACACCTGCACTTCTGAGAAGTGTTCATTTCTCTACAAAATGTTCCTCTGAAATGCTGTTGAACCCCTTAACCCTTTCACTCCTGAGGCATTTCACCGCTGTGTGCTCAGCTCATTTTTACCGCTTTCGCTCATCATGTTTAAACGCGATTTGAAGCCACATTTTATTAAATGACCCAGACATATTAGATATCGTTCTTTCCGTCAGACTCCGCAGATTCATAATATATCATTTTTATATGTATGTGTCATGTCCTGCCGGTATATTATGACAAGAAATGCAATAAAAATTGAATTTTTAATCATCTGCAGTGTGTAAAGTGTTTGTTTTTCAGATTTTAGCACATGAGCGTTTGCGGTTATGTTTTCAATGGGGGTGCGCTTGTACAAAAATTAGAAATGGGGACGTGTTACATTTTGTGGGGGGAATTACGTGATTTATAGCAAACGCACCCCATAGAAAAAAATCATTAGTGCAGCATCATTGTTCACATTATAATTGAAATGTGAACAATATTGCTGCATTAATAAAAATTAATTAAAAAAATAAATGATTTTTACTTTATAACTGGGTATCTCAGGGATTTCGATTGACACCCTCCATGACCCCCTAGCTACCACGGTTCTGGAGATTTCAGGGGTTAAAATGAACCCCCTATCTCCACCAGGGGATTCTGGGCAGCTAGGGGTTCCCCGGCTATCTGACGTCATCACGCTATGCGTGAGGACGTCAGGCAGTGAGGGGGGACCCGGGGGTGGAGCTGCCATCCAAGATGGCAGCCCCCACTGGAGCTAGGCCGCACTTCGGCGCCGCAAGGCATCTCTATACACAGCCCCATCAGCATCTCTATACACAGCCTCACAGCATCTCTATATACAACCTCACAGCATCTCTATACACAACCTCACAGCATCTCTATACACAGCCCCATCAGCATCTCTATACACAAACAGCATCTCTATACACAGCATCTCTGTACATAACCTCACAGCATCTCTATACACAAACACACAGCATCTCTATACACAACCCCATCAGCATCTCTATACACAAACAGCATCTCTATACACAACTAGGGATGAGCCGAACACCTCCCGAGTTCGGTTCGGGCCCGAACCCGAATGTTTCCAAATGTTCGGGTCCGAACCCGAACCCCATACAAGTCAATGGGGCTGAAAATTCGGTTTTTAGAGTGCCCTCCAAGAGGGCATATATGCTACATATTTGCCATAAAAGGTGTATGGGGGTCCAGGTAGTGCCCTGAGGGACAGGAAACAAGGACAAAAAGTTTAAAAAATACGTTTTTAAAGGGACAGTGAGTTTTCCATGAAATAAGGGTTAAAAACAAAAACAGAAAATTCCTTCAAATATCGTGCCTAGGAGGTCCCCATAACTTGCCCGTGAAGTGGTGGATTTGTAGGATGTATAGAAACACTTAAAAACAAAAAAATTATGTTTCAAATGACGGTAAATGCTTTTCCTTTAATCTATCCATAAACAACTGCTTGGGGCGACAGTCTGTATGATAAGAGGAGACATTTTCAGACACGCAGAAAAAGTTTACTGATTTTGTTGGCTAAATTATTGTGAAAATTATGCAGGCTTTGGATGAAAGTAACAATAGGTGCTTCAAAACTGGTCCTTTAGCTCCCCAACAGTGCCGTCACACCATTACCCCTCTGAGGATATGAATCTGATACAGGGGTCAGTGGCAGTGCATCCAAATATTGTGCTTTTGGTGCCAGGCCTGCAAGTACTATCATACAGTAACCCCTCTGTGGTATTGTGGAAGAATGCAGGGGTGGACCATGTGGTCCTATAATAAAAAGATATGATTCTGGTCAAGGCGTCAGTGCACCCAGATATTGTGCCTTTCATTGCAGCTAGTGCCTTCACACCGTAACCCTTTTGTGGTATTGTGGAAGAGTGCAGGGTTGGACCCTGCGGTTCAAAAAATTAAAATGATGTAAATCTGGCACAGGCGTCAGTGCAGCCAAATATTGCGCCTTTCATGACAGCAAGTGCATTCACACCGTAACCCTTTTGTGGTATTGTGGAAGAGTTCAGTGCTGGAGGTTTTGTGAATGCAGAAGACATCCCCGATCTATTCCGTTACGTCAGCATCAGGGGGTTGATAGCTGCTGATCCAGGACTGATTCATTTTTATATGTCAGCCGGTCTACAGAGTCGGTGGACAGACCCACTCTTTTGTCTGTGACAAAACCTCCAGCGGCACTGAACGTCCTTTCATAAAGCACGCTGGATGAAGGGCAACCTAGTAGCTGCATAGCATATTGGCTAAGTTATGGCCAGTGATCCAATCTCAACATCCAGTAAGCCAGTGGATCATCTGCTGGAAAGGTATCCAGGTCTGTCCTGCCCCTAGGTAGTCCTGCACCATATGGTGAAGACACTGGCAATGGGTGCCTACATTTGACGTCCCTGGGCGTCGTGGACTAAAAAGATTTAAAAATGCATCAGTCAAGCGGCCCTGGCCTTCACCACTATTCCTCTGATCATCCGCAGCCTCAGAAGCACTTGTGTCAGCACTTGGTAATCTACCAGTGCCTGGAAAGGTGTTACACAAGTGACGCTTTAGAGCGTCCTCAAGTTTTTTCATCCTAGAAACATAGAAAAATGTCGGCAGATAAGAACCTTTCGGCCCATCTAGTCTGCCCAATTACATGGATACTTTAAATGGATTTATCTTTTGTTTAGGATAGCCTTATGCCTATCCCATGCTTGCTTAAATTCAATTACAGTTTTGGCCTCTACCACTTCTACTGGAAGCCTGTTCCATGTATCCACCACCCTCTCAGTAAAATAATGCTTCCTGATGTTACTTTTAAACCTTTGCCCCTCTAATCTAAGACTATGTCCTCTTGTTTTGCTATTTTGTTTCCTTTTAAATATATCCTGTGCTCCCTCTGTGCGGGCAGCATGAGCTCTGCAACTTTACCCTTGTATCGTGGATCAAGAAGGGTTGCCAACCAGTAATGATCCCTTTCCTTGATAGCACGAATCCTGGGGTCCTTTAGCAGGCTTTGCATTATTAGGGAGCCCATGCAGCGTAGGTTGGAGGTGGCATTAGCTTCCGAGTCTTCCTGGTCAATGAGGATGACCGTATCGTGCACTTCCTCCTCCCAGCCACGCGCTAGCCCTTCTGTTTCTGGACACACAAAACCCTCTCTTGAGGAATCCCCACCTTCAATGCCCCCACTACTTAAATATTCCTCCTCTTCCTCCTCCTGTCTGATCTGAGTAGGACCCGCTGGAATGCTGTCTGCGGAAAGACTGGGGCCTTGAGATCTAGGGAAGGCCTCCTCTTCCTCCCGCTGCTCTGACTCTAGAGCCACATCTATAATTCCCCGTAGAGTGTGCTCCAGCAGGAACACTAAAGGAATTGTGTCACTGATGCATGCACTGTCCCTGCTCACTATCCTCGTTGCCTCCTCAAATGGTGACAGTACAGTGCATGCATCCTTGATCATCAGCCACTGCGGAGGGGAAAAAACCAAGTTGACCTGAACCTGTCCTTGTGCCATACTCACACAGGTACTCGTTGATGGCCCTCTGCTGCTTGTGCAGACGCTGCAGCATTGCTAATGTCGAGTCCACCTGGTGGGCATGTCACAGATCAGACGGTTCGTGGGAAGGTGGAATTCTCTTTGAATTTCTGCAGGGAAACGCTTGCTGGGAATGACCGTCTGAAGTGGCTGCAGACTTTTCTGGCCTGACTGAGAAGCTCTGGCAGCCCTGGGTACTTGGTTAGGAAATGCTGTACCACTAGATTTAGGACGTGTGCTAGGCATGGTACATGCGTCAATTTCCCCTTTCGTAGGGCGGAGAGAAGGTTGCTGCCATTATCACAGACGATCATTCCCAGCTCAAGCTGGCGTGGTGTTATCCATCCCTGCAGAGCTGACAGAATTTCTGGCCCGGTGTGGCTCCTGTCCCCTAAACAAACCAGCTCAAGCACAGTATGGCTTCCCTTTGCTTGAGCCATTGCATAGACCCTGTCAGGCGTCGGTTTAACTGCCACTTCGCCAGAGACAGACAAGGAGGAGGAGGAAGAAAGAGAGGTGGTGGTGGTGGAGCAGACAGACCTCATACAAGCAGCTTTCTGGAGGCGTGGTGGATGAACAAGCTCCAGCACAGAGCCCCGTCTTGGATCCCTCACAGCTGCAATCAGAGTTACCCAGTGTGCCGTGAAGGAAATGTAATGACCCTGTCCATGCTTGCTGGACCACGTGTCTAATGTCACATGCACCTTGTTGCTGACTGCCTTTTCCAATGACTGGATAACATTGTCTTCCACGTGCTGGTATAGTGCTGGAATGGCCTTGCGTGAAAAGTAATGGCGTTTTGGAACCTGCCACTGTGGTACAGCACATTCAGCAAATTCACTGAAGGGAGCAGAGTCCACCAGCTGGAAAGGCAGCAGCTGCAATGCGAGGAATTTTGCTAAGCTGGCATTTAGACGCTGTGCTTGGGATGGTTGGGACTACCGTATTTTTCGCTCCATAAGACGCACTTTTTCCCCCCAAAAAGTGGGGGAAAAGTGGGTGCGTCTTATGGAGCGAATATGGCCCAGCAGCTCGTGGATGTGCCTCCGCTCACCTGCCGCCGCCGCGTTCGTCTCCCTCTGAGCATGCGTCTGGCGGCAGGAAGCTTGGGCACTCGCCTGGGGGAGCCAAGTGACCGCGATCTCCGAGATCGCGGTCACATGGCTCCCCCAGGCGAGTGCCCAAGCTTCCTGCCGCTGGACGCATGCTCAGAGGGAGACAAACGCGGCGGCGGTGGCGGCGGCAGGTGAGCGGAGGCACATCCACGAGCTGCTTGGCCATATCCATATGTGAGCTGGGGAATTATCAATGTGTGAGCTGGCTGGGGCAAATCCATGTGAGAGCTGGCTAAGGCAAATCCATGTGTGAGCTGGCTGGGGCAAATCCATGTGTGAGCTGGCTGGGGCAAATCCATGTGTGAGCTGATGGGGCAAATCCATGTGTGAGCTGATGGGGCAAATCCATGTGTGAGCTGATGGGGCAAATCCATGTGAGAGCTGGCTGGGGCAAATCCATGTGTGAGCTGGCTGGGGCAAATCCATGTGTGAGCTGGCTGGGGCAAATCCATGTGAGAGCTGGCTGGGGCAAATCCATGTGAGAGCTGGCTGGGGCAAATCCATGTGTGAGCTGGCTGGGGCAAATCCATGTGAGAGCTGGCTGGGGCAAATCCATGTGAGAGCTGGCTGGGGCAAATCCATGTGTGAGCTGACTGGGCAAATCCATGTGAGAGCTGACTGGGGCAAATCCATGTGTGAGCTGGGGCAAATCCATGTGTGAGCTGGGGCAAATCCATGTGTGAGCTGGGGCAAATCCATGAGCTGATGGGGCAAATCCATGTGAGAGCTGGCTGGGGCAAATCCATGTGAGAGCTGGCTGGGGCAAATCCATGTGTGAGCTGGCTGGGGCAAATCCATGTGTGAGCTGATGGGGCAAATCCATGTGAGAGCTGGCTGGGGCAAATCCATGTGTGAGCTGGCTGGGGCAAATCCATGTGTGAGCTGGCTGGGGCAAATCCATGTGTGAGCTGGGGCAAATCCATGTGTGAGCTGGGGCAAATCCATGTGTGAGCTGGGGCAAATCCATGTGTGAGCTAAGGCATATCCACGTGTGAGCTGGGGCAATATCCATTATTACACTATTTCATTCAGAATATTTATTTTCCGGTTTTCCTCCTCTAAAAACTAGGTGCGTCTTATGGTCAGGTGCGTCTTATGGAGCGAAAAATACGGTATATTTTTTTTTTCTTACGCTGTAGCAGCTCTGGCAACGTAATCTGACTGCGTAAATATTCAGCTGCTGGGAGGATGTCACAATGTGAGGAAGGACCTGGTACATCCATTACTGTAGCATCATCCCTGTCAGCGGAGGTTGTAGGCAATGACATGGCAGGACATACAGTGGGGGTAGAGAAAGATGAGGAGGAGGAGGACCTACCCAAAGTTTTGCGCCAACGGGAAGCGTGGCGGGTGGTCATATGTCGCCTCAAGCACATGGTACCCAAGTGTCCGGTGTTTATCCCACGCTTCAGCCTCCTCTGACATAGATTACAAATAGCAACGGTGGGGTCTGCTGCACATTTCTTAAAGAACTCCCAGACAGCATAGTTCCTGCATGTGTTCTTTGAGACAACAGCGCTCTGCACTGGAGCAGCTCTGACATCTGATGCCTTGGACTGGCTAGTGCTACGGTTGGTCACAGAGGATGTTGTGCCTCGTGTTTGCTGTGCCTCCTCCTCCTCCCCTCCTCCTCACTTGATTCCTCAGTTCGATCAGGCACCCAGGTCGATTCAGTGACCTCATCAATGTCATCTTCACCCCCTATCTCCTCGTCACTGGAGCCAACTTGGCAGTATGCTGCAGCTGCTGGGGCAACATGAGTGCCAGTTTTATTTGTGTGTCATCACTGGCACCCCCTTCCTCTAGGTTGATTATACTCCCGTGCTCAACCTCAGAGATTGAATCAGAGCACTGTAGTTGCTGCACATCCTCAAGCAGCATGTCACTGTCATTGTAGACAAACAATTCAGCTGACGCCTCCGTGTGTGATAGCGAGGCTACGGCAGGAGTAGCTGTGGACATGGAGGCTGCATTAGATGCTTTGGCATCTGAGGTGGACTGTAAAGCACTAGAAGCCTGGCTGGCAGAGGACTCGGAGGATGAGGATGGCCTGGCTAGCCAATCCACCAAATCCTCTGTATGTTGCTGCAGGTTAAGAAGACGGCCAGCACCAGTTATAAAGGACAAGTGTACCCCTGCAGAGGATCCACCTCGACCAGAGGCACAGCCTCCCGACACAGAGGCTGCTTGCCCTCTTATCTGTGTCTGGGAGCGTCTGCCTGTCCTTTTTGTTC
>RXON01001108.1:0-54394 GCA_009667805.1 Leptobrachium leishanense | reverse complement strand
AACATCCTCCTCAATTTATACCTTTCTCTGTATAATGTACCTGTATGTAACATCGTCCTACATTAATACCCCTCTCTGTATAATGTATAGAACATCCTCCTGCATTAATTAATGCCCCTCTCTGTATAGAACATCCTACTGCATTAGCATGTGGAGGGTGCAGAAATTCAGATGTTGCACTCTTCATTGCTGGTCTCCTTCACTCAATGTAATATCACAAAAAGGACAGAAACTAAAATGTAGTGCATTTTATTTTAGTTTCTTTCGTTTTCTGGACCGAGCAGTTTCGTATCTCTTGAATCATACGAAAACTAAATTATCCCAAAATTCGGACTAAATCGTTTTAGTACTAAAACAAATGCACATGTCTAATCCATATATAGATTATGATAATCAAATCCCCTTACGAGGAAAAAGTCCTATTATTAAAACAATTAATTTTATTAATACAATTAAAAATGAAAAACAGTTGTCAAACTTTGACCACGATTATTTAATCAATTCTGTTTAGATTAAACGTTTAGACCCACATAATTGAAAGTGATATCATGGGACAACAAAATAGATAAAGATTAGCAAAATTATTGTTATGAATCAAGTGACTGGTGCGTCCACCAGTAACACTGATAGTGCGTATTGGGTTTAATATAGCATATATAACATCAGGTATTAGATAATGATTTGGCACAAAAATACTTCTGACAATATGCTAATTAGACTCAAAGATTATAATTGGCCTACATGAAACCAGATAATGAAGTTCTCACAAGAATAGTGGATGTGTAAGTCCCACTGAAGGGATGAAGGCTAAATTAGCATAAAGGATATGGTCACCAATTAATGAACTATCAAAGTGGGATAGAAGAGAGTGGTACAAACCATTTGATAAGGTTAACACAAACAAATTGGATGCCTATTCAGGCATAATGAGTTATGTCAAGAATAGCGTTTTAAATATATGCACACAGTGAACGCAATTGATGGCCACTATACATAAATAATTAATGGATTAGTATTATCCTCAAATTCGCTTGTAAACAGTAAATGAAAATTGCTGAAATAACCTTGGTGTGGCCACACCTTAAGTACTAGCTGTAAGCATTCGTTTACACGAGGGGTTCTGTTCATTAACCCTCAATAAGAAAATGGTCAAGTAAAAATTGAATAATACTTAATACTTGTTACACAGGTGATCACCGCTACTGCATATGGTGGTGCACTAAATTACAATTGAAACTGTGCAGCACCTTAAGTATTAGCTGTAAGCATCCATATATAGATATTTGGAGGTACTGTGTGAGAGAAAAAAAATAATATAATCAATTTTGTTTATGTTAGCAGGGCAAAGAAAGAAAGGTATGCCCTTAAATAAATATAAACATGAGTGTGGGAATAATTAGACATAGATAAATTACAAACCCTGTGTGTGGACTGTGTGATGATCTGCAGGAGTCTCTGAGCCCCCACTTCCCCCCAGGCCAGAAGGAAAGGAGATGATCAATGGATCAGATGGTGATCTAGAAGGTTATATGGTAGAATGAACAGGGAACTACATGCCCCATAGCTGCCAAACAAGAAAAGAAACTAATCGAGTGTATATATGTTGTTTATTTTTGATCTATCTTTATAATAAGGGTTGGATGTTAATCTAGAGTGTGTGATGGCTGAGAGTAATGAGATTCTCTGCATTTGTTTCTCCCCCTTTCTTAAAATAGAGGGGAGGGAGTCAGCTCCTTGATGAACAAAGGAATTAATGATTTATGTGTCTGTGCAGCGAATTTAGAATGAATGTAGTCTGTTGATTGCGAGATGTAGGTTTATATTTTGTGTTGATATATTAGGTTAGGTCTGTCTTGTTTAAAAGGAAACAAAGTAGCAAAACAAGAGGACATAGTCTTAGATTAGAGGGGCAAAGGTTTAAAAGTAACATCAGAAAGCATTATTTTACTGAGAGGGTGGTGGATACATGGAACAGTCTTCCAGTAGAAGTGGTAGAGGCCAAAACAGTAATTGAATTTAAGCAAGCATGGGATAGGCATAAGGCTATCCTAAACAAGGGATGGGTCCAGGTGGAGTGTCCATGTGGTTGGGCGACTGGATGGGCCGAAAGGTTCTTATCTGCCGACATTTTTCTATGTTTCTATGTTTCTAAATCAAAATAGTTTTATATAATCTAGGCTATATGTGAGAAAGATATACATTGTGTCCGGATGTTTCAGGCAATGAGGCGCAATGTGTTAGTATTATTGCTGGAAATGAGTGCATATATGTGCTGTGTCTGTGTTTAGGGCACAATGTATATGTGCTGCCCAGTCTGTATAAATGCTATATATGTGTATAGTGGGTTTATATGCTCTTTCGTTTTGTATGCATTACGATGAAAATGATCTATGTATGTAATCCCTGTTGTGTGTATTGGGATATGGTGTGTGTAGTGTCTATGTGGTTTCGGGTGTGCCCCTACTGAGATCATTGATTAAAAGGGCTAAAATAGGAAGAGACTGCTGATTCTAAAAAAGTCTGAAGCCTAAACCCAACCCCCCCCCCTTCCCTTATACACTGAAGGAGAAAAAGGTGGGAGGGGATGGGCTATTAGTGACATATGAGAGTAAGGCAACAGATATAGAGAAAAATACTGCAGACGGTAGATCAGTTTTTGGAGAAATTGTAAACTAAATAGAAAAGACAAGTAAAATGTGGAATACACAAAGAAGTTGATGATGAGAAAAGAGAAACGTGTTATAAAATGTGTATTTACCACATCCCACAAAAAAAAGCTTGACAACACATCCAAGCCCACCTTGAACATCTGTTTAAAACACGATTTTTCTAACGTTTTGTGTGTTTTTATGGACTACTTCGCTACGGCCAGTGCAGAAAGAGAATACTCAAGAGTACCGACCTGTCCAGGATTTAAGAGCAGTTAATTCTGCCACAGTGACTTTATATGGATTTGACCCAATTGAGTGTAATCTCCTAGCTCTGATACCCGGCAACACAGAATTCTACATTTGATTTAAAAGATGCGGTTTTTTTTTTGTATCCGCTTGGCTCCAGCGAATCAGCCATGGTTTGCCTTTCAGTGGGAAAACGCCCAGAATGGCTCCAAACATCAAATGATATGCCTCCCTCAAGGTTTGCTATCCTCGGGAGAGCACTGAACAAAGACTTATTTGCCTATCACTCTCAGCCAGACAAAGATACCCTATGGCAGTATGTTGATGATCTCATGCTTGCTCCACCAACTCAAGAAGATTGTTTCAATGTCACAAAAGAACTGTTAAGTATCTTATGCAAGGCAAGCTACAAAATCTCAAGATGCAAGGGGCAGATTTGCAGACACAGTGTCAAGTATCCAGGCTTCCATTTTACAGGAACTGAGCGTGCAATCCAGAACGCATATAATCAGTCTGCCGTGTCCCTCAAGCCACAGACTCATTGCTAAATAAGAGAATTACTGAGCCTCTGTACCAAGTCACCAAAGGTGCAGAGCCTGACCCTATTATATGGAGTGAAGAACAAAACTAAGGTTGTCACCCAGTTAAAGACTTTGTTGCTTGAAGCCACTGACCTCCTGGTTGCTGAAGCTGACAAGCTCACACTAGGCTAAGAACTCTTTGTGAAAGTCCCTCATGCAGTCCAGACTCTTCTAGACTATAAAGGCAATTACTGGTTCAGCAATGCAAGAATGACCAAGTACCAAGCTATGCTATGTGAAAACCCGAGAGTTCATTTGGAACTAATTTCCACCCTGAATCCTGCTACACTGCTTCCAGATGCTCCAAAAGATCAGGAACATGAATGCCTTCAAGTAATGGATGAAGTATACAGCAGCAGACCTGACCTCAAAGACATACCCCTAGACAAATACGACATGCAACTGTTCACTGATGGAAGCAGTTTTGTAGAAAATGGAAAGAGATTTGCTGGGTACGCAGTAGTCACTCTTGATGAAACAATTGAAGCTAAACCACTGCCCAATGGCACTTCTGCTCAACTGGCTGAAATTATTGCCCTTACCAAAGGTCTAGAACTATCTGAAAACAAAAGGGTGAACATATACACCGATTCCAAGTATGCCTTCATGACAATACATGCTCACGGAGCACTCTACAAAGAACGAGGCCTCCTAACATCTGCGGGCAAACAAGTGAAATATGCCCTTGAAATATTGAATCTACTGAATGCAGTATGGAAACCATCCGCAGTTGGTGTTATTCATTGCCGTGGCCACCATAAAGGCAAGGAAGAAGTTCCCAGAGGAAACCGGAAAGCAGATCTGGCGGCAAAGGAAGCAGCCAGACAAACACAAGCCCTTGAGCGTGGCTGTGATTGGAAAGAAACCAAGGCTAAGAGTACTCAACAGCAGCAGGTGCAGCAGCAGGAGAAAACTCACTTGAAACTAAACTGGAGAGGATACCCAGTTCAAGATGAAGATCCCCTGGAAAGTGTTCGGGAAGGAAACCCCGATCGCCAGAGAAGATACCCGGTAAATGCTGAAAATCACTTGAAAAGCTTCCGGAATGGAAATCCGGAACACCGAAATTAAACTTCGGTTCCCCAGAGAGGACTGGTTCAAGATGACTCACCTGTCAAGATTCCGGTATGTGAACTCGAATCCCCGCGAATGAAAGTCGAAACTCTGCTCTGTCTGAAAGCTGTTTTCCAAGATCAACCAAATGTTGACTTCTATATGAATAAAAGAAGATTTGCACCTCATGGAGAATTTATTGAAGATGTTCTTTGCCACTGGTACGGTGAATATGAACTTCTAGAGAAGCACCACAGCTATATCCAATGGTTGTTTCCTCTACGTGAACAAGGCCGAAATGAACATGCAAAGCCACTGACTATTTCTGAAATTGAAATTATGAAGAACACCGCTGAAATCCAACATAGGCTACGGAGAGCCTATAAACTGATGCTGAATTTCTTCGGCGTAAAATTAGTGGGGAAGAGGAGATCGAAGTGATATGAGACTCAATTTTTTTTAACACGCTTCTCCAATTTGAATACCAACACCCATAATAACCTGAGAATTATCCGAATTGTGAAAAGCATGGGAGAGCTGGGAGCTTCACAATACCAAGCTCCGCTGGTGAAGTTCTTCCTGAAAGAAATACTGGTTGGAGATCAGCTGCAAAATATGAAAGAAATTGACCTGAAGTATTTCTTGCCGGCGGTAAAGAATGATCATGAAAGAGATGCACTGTCTAAATATGTTTTGAAGCACAGAATATCCAAGAATGCCAAGAGGCTTCTCCCAGTGGTGACGTCCCTGTTACCAACACCCATTACTCACTGGACTCCGGCCTACTCTGAAAAAGAGAAGAAATGGCTCTCCGAAGAGCCAGGAGAATACAGAGAAGACGGATGGTACCAGTTGGAGAATGAAAGAATTGTTTTACCAGCCACTCTGGCACCTGAAATTGTCCGGGCCTTGCATTCCAGGACTCATGGAGGAAAGACAGCCATGGAGCAACAACTAGAACCGTATTTCTATGTTCCTGGACTCACTGCCATTTGCAAAGCAATTGCCCACCAATGTGTCACTCGTGCTAAGAACAACCCAAGGCAAGGGATAGTAAGACCACCAGGAGTATTATCGGTTGAATTATCTCCAATGTCCTCTCTACAAATTGACTTTACTGTTCTCCCTCCATGCAAAGGATATAAATATCTACTGGTGCTAGTATGCACATTAACAGGATGGGTTGAGGCCTACCCAACTCGAACAGAAAAGACTGCTGAAGTAGTGGGATGCTTGATGAGAGAAATTATTCCAAGGTATGGACTGCCTCTTGAAATCAGATCAGACAATGGTCCAGCCTTCGTACAAAGTTGTTTACAGCAACTCGCCCGCCTGCTGAGAATTTTGTAGAAGCTACATACCGAATACAGCTCTTAGAGCTCTGGAAAAAGTGGAAAGAATGAATAGAACTCTAAAGACCTTGATGGCTAAAATATACCAAGAAACGTCATTGAAATGGTTGGATGTGTTGCCAATCGTACTGCTGCATGTCCGAAGCAATCCTACTTTACTCCTAAAATTGAGTCCATACAAGATAATGTGCGGATATCCTATCCCTTTGATAACTGGGTTGAGGGGGGATCTTTGTTTAATGCAACACTAGATATATCTGACCCAGAAGCACTAAGAGATAGTCTTCAAGTAATGGTAAATACGATTGATAATTACAAACAGACTAATGATAAAAGTCCAGAGGCCCTTGCATACACCCACAAGTCACTATCCTTAATTTTCTCCCACCTTGGTTCAGAACCATTTTTATCTGATGCCAGGGGATGGCATACATATTTGTTGTGGAACTTTAAGCCACCTTTGGATTAATACTGAAATAAAAACTTAGTGTTATTTGGCCTGGGTGGTTCCCCTGCAGCGTATCCAAGGGGACACCATAGACCTAGGAATACCACATCCGATATTTTCTAAAATTTACTAAACGAGTATTGTTTCCCAAGGGTGGTATGATTTGGTCTTGGTTTCTTTTTTCCTTCCACAGGATGGAGCACTGAAATGACGAAAAGATTTAATAAATATGTTGTTTCGATGGATGAAAATGTAAACATTACCAGCACTGATGTTTAGTTGTTAAATGTTGAATTAAGAGAGATTCGTAAAGTACAGCTGTTCCAGAAACTAGCCATAGAACAAATTCAGGCTGTACTTAATGGAATTTGTGAGATGACAATGAAATATGAATGTTGTACCTTTATTAAGAATACTACTGAAGATGCTCCTGACTACTATGACGTAATTCAGAAACATCAAGAAAAGGTTTCCCATTTGCAGGACCAAGCTCGTCGAATAGTTGAAGAGGGCTGGAACCCTTTTAAAGGACTGGGTGCATTCGGGGCGTGGTTCGGATCGATTTTGTCTGTTATAAGTAATATAGGATCTCTGATTATCACAGGTGCCTTAATTCTCCTTGTTTGTTTTCTAGTTTATAAATTAACTATTTGTATATGGCCCATCTGCCATAAAGCCCTCGGACCAAAGAAACAACCCCTTAATCAAAATCCTGATAAAAGTTCACTTAAGCTTAAATCCCCGGAAGAATACAAAGCTTTAATGGTTTAGTTAGTTGGCTGAGAGAGGTCATTGAAGACTCTCTGCCAAGAGGAGGGAATGAGATAGCAATTCTCGGGATTTAACTTAAAACTATACTAATCTAGTGATCTGTCATTTCGATGTTCATTCATTTTGTGTTTTAAAATAAACTTGCTGTCCTTGAGTGCTCGAGACCCTATTTTCAGACTGCTTACTTAAAGAATGTGATTTGTCAGCAAAACCAAAGAAGGGAGAGCTGACAATCGCAGAATTATAGAGACAGCTGTACGTCCAAAATGAGAATGAAGAGGAAAGATGACTTCATGTGTAAAGTTAGGTCCTAACTCAGACATATGGTAACTGTCACGTGACTATCTGGGTATGTGGGGAGGGGAATTGTATTGTATAAAAAGGATTGATGTACATGTCCTTGTCACTCATGATTTTGAACAGTTACAATCTGTTTCGTGAGTCCGGCAGGTGCCAGCCGAATAAACGCCATTTTCCTTGAAACAAAGGCCTCCGTCTGCTTCCTTGGTCGATCCATCACCCACAGGTTCCCGGCTGAATTTGCTGTTACAGTATCAGCTGTACCCACCACGTTATATTATTCTTAAATCCTGCCTTTTAATATTAATCCCTGATATTCTTTGTGACCTATTATGATCATTTCAATATATCAGAATAAAATGTGATAAATACCCCCATTCAGTCTATTGGGACCACAGTGTGAATGTATAGTTACATGTTTGGTAAATGTTGATATATTCATGAAGCAAGGTGTCATATATTTAGTTTATGTGCATATAAACATGTAGACAGGGCCGCCATCAGGGCATTACAGAACATGCTATGGTAAGGGGCCCGGGGACTGGGGGGCCCGCCGGCGGCAGCAATCTTTACTTTAGGCCGCAGGCCTCAGAGGAGGGACTGCCGCCTACCTGGGCCCGGACAAGCAGAGACTTCCAAGATGGCGGCCGGCGGCAGCCGACGGTCCCCCTCTGATAATGTCAGAGGGGGCGCACCAAATGTCTGCAGCAGGCAGCGTCATGCCCCGATCCTGGCCCTGCCTTCCTCCCGAGTCGCGCCGCCGCACGTGTATTCTGCGGCGCTGTAGGAAGTGGTCTTATAACGTCACTTCTTCCCGGCGCTGCAAGATGCACGTGGAGCGGTGGAGGAAAGAGAGGAGAACCACCGGCTCGAGTCCCATCCAGGCCAGGTAATACTGGGAAGGGGGGTTTAAAACAGAGGGGGGTGAAATTAAAAGAGAGGAGGGGGTGAACTTAAACAAGGGGGCTATGAATTTAAAACAAGGGGGTGAATTTTTAACCAGAAGAGGGAGGGGTGAAATTAAATCAGAAGGGGGTGAATTTAAACCAGAAGGGGGGGGGGTTAAATTGAAAAAGGGGGTGAATTTTTAAACAGAGGGGGGTTAAATTAAAACAGGGGGTGAATTTTTAAACAGAAGGTGGGTGAATTTTTAAATAGAGGGGGGGGGTGAAATTAAACCATAAGGAGAGGAGGTGAATTTAAAATGGAGGGGGAGATTAATTTAAAATGGGGGGGGGAACTAAAACAGATGGGGGGATGAATTTAAAATGGAAGGGACTTCAAAGAGAAGAGGGGGTGAAACTAAAGGAGAGGAGGGGGGAATGAAATGAACATGAGAACTAAGAGTGGGGTCACAGGAGTCACAGCAATATTTTAGTTTAACGGTAAAGGCAGTGAGTGAACGTACACAGAATTCCTGTGTATGTTCATACTCCCTGCCTTTATCATTAGAGGTCTATTGCTGTGGATCCTGTGTACGTTCATATTCCCTGACTTTACAGTGAGAGTTCTATTGCTGTGGTGCTCTGTGATGCTTAACCAGTGGAATTATCTAATTATACTTTTATGCTACATTGTTTGCACTAATACACATTTTATGTGATTTTTAAAGGTATTGGGAGCAACACTCTGTAATACGATCTTGATTCATATTATTTTTAATCACAATTTCATTCTGTCTTAAATTATTTGAACCAGATTGGTACTTTTTTATGTCAAATGTACTGTTGTGCGAGCAATATCTGTGATTTCAAGATATTGGGACTACCACTCTGTAATGTTATCACGATTCACACTAAATATTGTATTTATTATGGGAAGACAGGATCATGGGGGGGAACCATTGTGAGGGTCAGTAAGGGGCCCCAAAATTTCTGATGGCTGGCCTGCATGTAGAATATGATGGGCTTTTGCTAATTTGAGCGAAGTTGTTTTTTTAAGATCTTGCATTTTATTACTTTGTATTTCTGTAAGAATTGAATGTTCTTGAACCCAGGACATACTTGAAAACGAGAGAAATCTCAATGTATCCTTCCTGGTAAAATACTTTATAAATAAATAAATAAATAAACTGGGCCAGGATCGCCCTCGTGAGGGGCCGGGAGTCACACAGGGGGTGTGCGCGATGCAGGCCACAGCCCGAGGAAACAGCACAGGAAAGGTTGCACCAGTAGGCCTGAGATCAGCTCCGCCGTCAGCTAGGGGACCTGCCTCCTGACACAGTACCTGGTCGCCACAGCCAGGGGACGTCAGCCACATAATGGGATTCTCTCAACAGATAGAGGGACTCCAAAAAAACAGAAATGTTGGCATTATTTTCTATGCTTTATGGATATTTCCTGTATGTAGCCGCCAGGTCATGTTTACGGCTGTCCTTGCTCCATTTTTCCTTTTGCCCCAAATGATGAGTTTTTGGTGTAGTCAGTGGTTCTCAACCCTGTCCTCAAGTGCCCCTAACAGGACAGGTTTTAAAGATTCCCTTGGGGAAATGCAGACAGAATCCTGCAATCACTGAGCAGCAAATCATATCCCCTGTGCTGTGCTTCAGATATCTGCAAACCTGGCCTGTTAGGGGGACCTGAGGAGCAGGGGTGGGAAACACTGCTGTACAGTATAAATGGGCTCATCATTTTGTGTGTATTGAACGTAACGTAACAGGAGGCTGTGCAGTAACGCTGTATAATTGCCATTTGCGCTTTCAATCCCCGTGTTCACATGAAACAAGAACTGAGGTTTATGGTTTACAAAAACGGCCAGTAAAGTTATAAGCCCACCTGCCAACAACAAGGCAAACCTCTACCGCCGGAAAATATATATATATTATAATTCAACACCTATTTAGTGATTGAAAGACTTGTGGCGAGGGTCTAAATCAAGCGCAATATATGTGCATGGAAAGCATATTTAACAGCAAACCAATCACTTTTATAGCATTTGGGTGAGGTGTAAAATCAAACAGCGCTTTGAGAGACTAACGCCTCACTTAAGCCACTTTATGAAAATGCTGAATAATGCTCCTCTGAAAATGTTATTTTTCATCTCTTTTCTGTGTCAGGAAATGTGCCCAGTGTAAAAGGAAATATTATTTATCCTGCGTATTCCTAATTACGTGGTATGTTCTATCATGTCAGAGATTTTGTGTGAATGCTCACAGTGTTTGCGGCCGCCTGGTTGTGATGAGAGTAGAGCGCCCAACTGACTATTTATTAATGTTTCATGATAACCAATAACTGTCTGTGGAAACATGGGATTTAAGGCGACTGAATGATCTAATCCAATGTTTCCCAACCCAGTCCTCAGGAACCACTAACACCCCAGATGTTTCTGAGCCGCTCGCCCCATGGTGCTATACCAACCTTAGGTGGGACCAAGCATCGGGGAGATGTAGTTCCATCACATCTGGGGTTCCAAGGTTTGCCATCATTGGGTTAAGGACTGTAACAAATAAATGGCATGTCTGGCCAAGTGTTTCAGGCTTGTTATCCGTCATAAGTCAGAGTTCGAGTCGTGAATGTTACAGAGTGGTGCTGATTTCAGACAAAAATAACCAATTACTAAAATTAAAGGGTTAATCTAGAGCAGGGGTGTCAAACTCATGGCCCCAGATGTTGAGGCCTACAATTCCCAGAATACTTCCAATGTAATAGATGGCCATGGAATCATGGGGTTGCAATTCAGAAACATCTGCGGATTTAACAGCCCTGCTCTAGAGTTACAATGTGAAAGGGGAAGCGGAGGGGTTAAATATTACCTAATCCTGTCCCCCTCCACTCCCCCTCTCCTCCATTTTAACCCTTTAGTTTGATTGTAAACTTTACGTTAATCTAGCTGCTTCGGCACTGGTCCGGGCATAAAATGATGCCAGATTCCTGCAAGCCGCAGCTATCACATGACCACAGGGAAGCTGGATGTTCATGCAAGCACCCAGCCAATCCCAATGGCTGTCAATGACGATTTGTATAACAGGGTGCTGTGTCCCACAATCCAGGAAACTGAGATTAGCGTTTAGGTTCTGGGTGTGACTAATCCCTTGCACGCGATGGGCTAAAGCAGCCTTTCAAGACCCCCTGCCACCCAGAGGAGGGAGACAGGTGAGGGCACTTATACCACTGTGACCATTCAAATTATATATAAAGGTCAAAGTGCAGAAAGTGTCACTTTAAGGCAGAGGACAAAATGTGAAATTAAAATCCTCTACTACACAAACCGGAATAGAGAATATAAATCATTGGGAAAAACATTTACACGTCTGAGGAAATCAGAGACTTGCTTTACACAACGATTCTTTGCCACACTCCCCAAATGTACGAGGGAATTCTGGATATGACAAGCACACCGTCCACACTATTTTCTGTGGGTTTTGTTCTGGAATAATTGGGATTTAATTCCCTTTGGATGAGGCGGCTCTTATATTCTGTTTTGTTGCTGTTGATAAGAAATACATGTAATATATTGTTTTATATATTATTTAACCTTTCCAATCCCACTGCAGTTTAGCGCTATATCGTTGTTAAGGCTGGGCATTCGCTGGGTCCGTATTCGTGCGATCATCCGATATCGTCTGTCGTCGTCCAATCAATCCCAGTTTTGTTTAAAAAGACTATACTTTTTTTCTTGCCGAACACGTCATGTGTTTTTTCTTCTTCAGTCGTGCTGTGTTCGACAGTGTCGTCCTCGATGCTGAAAGCTATTCTAGGCACCAAGGAAAGGTCCCCCACACCCCCTGCAGCAAGTTTTTTATTTCTTCTGTTCAGCTGCATTTGCGGGTGCTCTCCCTGGTGCTAAAACCCCATTTCAGCACCAGGAAGAGGGGATTTTTCTTTCCCTGCCTTTTTTTTTCTCATTCTGCGGCCTGTCCCTCGACCAATCTGGGTCGTCCACGTACGATTCCAGTGGATGACCCTGGTAGGCCAACAGCATTGTTCAAGTTGGTCGTCCGATTACAGACCCAGTGTAAGTCAGTTTCGTCCCATCCCCTGTAACCCGTCCCTTGGCCATTCTTTAAATTATACGAGTGGTTGAATTAGCACATGGTTTTCCATGTGAGCAGTAACGCCGCGTCAAGGCTTCAACCTGTGTTACTGACCATTCACACACCTTTCACATCTCTTTTCACTCAATGATTCACGCACTTACATACCACAAGCAAACCCAGACAATAAATCCCACACACAGACATTCATGCGTTTATCTAACTTTCTCTATCCCTTTTATTTGGTTTATATTTTTGTCAATGCATCTAGATTTTTATCATCTCAGCTGGGTTAGCCCCCCCCCCCTTATAAAAATTTGTGAACAAAGCTCACGCAGTTGGTTGGATCTTTGTTAGATCAGGTTAGATCAATTGTTGTTTGCATTAATATCTCTTCTTCTATGTGTGATCTAACAATTGGTGTAAGGGGGGGGATAACCCGTCATCAGCCCCCCCTTATCAAAAAATCCACCAGACACTGAGCTATTTTGGAAGCTGTACGTTAGATCAGGTTTGATCAAGTGGTTTTAACGTTAGATCACACATAATTAAATATAAACCTTAATCCTATAAATGCTGAAATAATAGGTATTACATAGCGCTGCCAACAAACAGATATAAAAACAGGAGCCAGAAATCATTCATTCATTGATAGAAGAATCCTAAATGATTTATTGGAAAGCGGTCACATGATGTTAAATAAAAGTATCGGTACTCGGTATCGGTGAGTACCTGAAAAAAAAATATTGTTACTCGTACATGGTCTTTAAAAAATGGTATCAGCGCATCCCTAAAATGTTTAAAGCTTTTCAAGTTTGATCAGCGAGCTATTTTTATCATCTAAGACAGCGGTTCCCAACCCGTGGTACGCGTACCCCCAGGGGGTATGAGGACCCCTGGTGGTACGCGTAAAAAATATCATAATGGCGGATCATAATGGCCATTACAGTTTTTTTTTTCTTTTAGGCTGCGAGCTATCTCAGCAACCTGCAGCTCCGGAGCCGCATGCTGCTCTTTCACGGCCTTGCTGCGGCTCCCGGGCCAGGCGCCCCTGCCAGGGACACACTCTCCGCCGGTGTTCTGGCACAGGGGATCCATCACATCATCACGCTGTGCGCCTGCTCTGCGCGCAGTGTGATGGAAGATGCTGGCTCTCGGTGGCTGTCCAATAGTGAGGGGAGTGGGGATAACCTCGCTCCCTCAGCATGTTCAGGGGTAAAAAAGCGACTGGTTGGCTCTTTTTGTCGGCGTTCGGCAGGTCGACGGCTGCGTTCGGTGGTTTGTGGAGACATTCGGCAGGTTTTCTGTGGTGTTCGGAGGATTATCTGCTGCGTTCGCAATAAATGCTGAATTCACTGCAGGGTCACAAATTTAATTTGCCAAAGTGCGGCGAATGTGAATAACCACTCTTTGTTTTTATTTCAGTTGGTCATGGGGGGAGAAAAGCGTAAATTCCATGATTGTGAAGTCTGCTGTTATGGCTTGATGTTCTGGAACAGCGGTTCCCAACCGTTGGTACGCGCAGGGCCGGATTAACGTAGGGGCGGATGGCACCGCCGCTCCAGGCCCCTTCCTGAAAATAGGCCCACATACAGTGACTGACAGGCTGAGAGTCAGTTGTATATGGACGGGTGTCTCAGCTCAGCCGCAGATCCAAGCAGGCAGCCGCTATTGCTGCCTGCTCGAATGATTCCTTGCACACGGCAGGCTGCCTGGAGACTAGTTCCAGCCTGTGTGTCAGTCATGTCATGTGGTGGTGGGAGGCGAGTTGGTCTGTGTGATGCCTCCGCCCCCACCCCACTCCACCTCCGGATCATCCACAGGGCTGGCCCGTCCATTCTGCATTGCAGTTTGTGGCTTTGTGCGAAAGCATCCGGGGCTGCCAGTCTGCCTCCTCCCCTTCCTTCCAAGGCATTAAGGATGTCCTGGATATCCAGACTTTAGCAGTATCCCTGGGTATCCAGGTTATATTGGTATCCATGTTATAGGGTTATAGCTGGGTATCCAGCGTATATGGGTATCCCCAGGTATCCAGGCTATAGGGGGCATCAAGCGTATAGGGGTATCTCTGGTTATCCAGGCTATAGGGGGCATCAAGCGTATAGGGGTATCTCTGGTTATCCAGGCTATAGGGTTATCCCCAGGTATCAGAGGCAGAACTACCAGGGATACCATGGCACCCGCACCCTGAGTCCCCTCCAATCGATCGATGGGCCTGGTCCACAGCTTTGCCTGGGCCCTGGTTTTTCATAATATTTAATTTGATGCTTATGTAGCGCTGTGGTAAAAATCGTCTTGCTGTGGCAGTACCTATTTTTGGCCACAAGATGGAGACTATCGCGATCAGATACTGGACATTGGGACTACAACGCCCGGCATGCTTTGCAGGAAGACAGGAAGTGGGTGGGGACTGGAGACTTACATCCTCTGCCTCGTGGAGAAAGTTCCAGAGCGCGCCAGGGAGTCAGAGGGAGCAGACGCAGTGAGAGACATCGCAAGAGGGCCTAAGCCAGAGTCTGAGCGAGACCTGTCAGAGTCATTTATTGGACATTCAGCCTGAAGAGAAGGAGAGCGCTCCAAGTTCCAGAGATTGCTGCAGATCTAAGAGACCAAAGACCTCGAGTAAGGAGTTGCCGCGAGTTGACTGAATACGGAGAGCAGGCGGTGAGTTGGACAAGTCGTGGACAAGCTGCGGAAAGTCAGACAACGGATCCGGCCGCTAGTATCCCCAGTCAATATCGAGCGGAGAGACGTCCTGGGTCAGCGGAGCCTAAAGCAACCGTCGGATGGGTGAGAGGCCTCCAAGGCTGTACTGTAAATAAAAGAACTCGCTGCTGTTTTCCTTTTTAAAGTCCACAGGGCCCCAACTTGACTAGTCGAAGAGATTCTTTAAGTAAATTCACTGGCCAGTTGAATAGTACCCGGGTACCATACACGCACATACACACTTTTCACATTCCGGGACTTAACCTGTGCAGGACTCATTTTTTGTTGCGTATCGGAATAAGAGTAAAGATACGTTCCGAATATATTTTCCTCTTTTCCGCTGCGCGTTTGTCGTAATACGAAGAGATTGTATTTTTTTGGGTTCCGCTACTTGTTCCTTTTTCGTATATTCGTGCAACTGTTTTTATTTTCTGTTCGGTTACGAATATTTTATTTTCCGAAATACGAAGCCTCGTGTTTCGTTTCTTTTCCGCCACGCGTTTTACCGCGATCCGAAAATACTGTAATATATCTGTGAATACCGTGTCTCAATATCTGCTCATTATTTTAGTAAACTATTTAAATGATAAAAACTCACAACTGTGTTGGAGCATATTTATTCCCTAGTGCGGGGAGACTGACCCGTGGTCCAATTTTCAGCGGCTCCTCCGGGAGTGAGCGCTACACGTGGGGGCTCGTTTCCGGGATCCAGTCTCTGGAAAAACCGCATTTAAAGGGTTAAATATGGATCCAGACACTGCTGCCAAATGGTGTGAAGAGCACAGTAGTCAGATAGAATTATGTATAGTTATGGATATTCCTGCAGACACTTGGGCCGAAGATCAGATTCGCCAGGCCGTGGCCACGCTGACACCAGATAATTGGGGGTTAATCCTGGACATAAAAGCGAACCCAGATACCCCTCACACGTATGTTCTTCTTGAGTGGAGAAAGGGTGTTCCAGTATGTTTTCAGGGCGCGAGCGTGAAGCTGACCGGTGAGGTGGAAGTCCAACTGATACAGCCAAGTACGCCACGTGGTGATCACGAGAATGTTCCCGATGTTACCCCAACTACAGGGTTCCCTCCTGCTACATTTTTCACCACTATGGGGAAACTGGTGGAAACACTAGCGAAAAACTCTACTGCGTCTCCAAATTACGGATATCGCAAGTTACGGTTTTATTCTGGTAAGGTCCCCGTGCCAACTGGAGAAGAGATCTTTGAGACTTGGATAGATCAGGCAGTGCAGGCAGTGGAAGAATGGGAAGTTGCTGACACCGTGAAGAGACAAAGGCTGATCGAGAGCCTAAGAGGTCCTGCTTCAGAGGTCATTCGAAATCTGAAAAGGGACAAGCCCGGCTGCACTGCTGTAGAGTATCTAGAAGCTTTACAGGAAAATTTCGGGGGAGTGGAGGATTGTGCCGAACTTATTCACAAGTTCTCTCACACCTATCAAAAGGAAGGAGAAGAATTGTCCACATATGTCTGGCGGCTGGATAAAATCATCCATCAGGTCATTCTTAAAGGGGGCGTGCAACCGAGTCAGGCAAGCAAAGCTTTGATGGATCAAATTTTCAAAGGAGCACTCCCACTGGATCCCATAATGTTGAGATTTCAGACTAGATACCAGAACACGGGACTAACCTATTCCAAACTGATCAAAGCTATCCGAGAAGAAGAGGCCTTGATTAAAGCTAAAAAGGTCGCAAATGCGTCGCCCACAGCTTTCACCGCAGAAGTAGGAACTCTCTGTGTGGCAGACATACAGACTGAAGTGCTGGCTTTAAAAACTCAGATGTTGCAAATGATGGAGTTAATGACGTTGCTGTCGGCTAAGGACACCAGAACTGAAGGGGTTGCTGTAGCCTCAAACAGGGGGTCTCCAAGTGAACCGCCAGAAAGAAATAAGCTTACACACCCAGGAAAGAAATGTTTTGGCTGCGGGGAAATCGGCCATTTCAGGGCTCAATGCCCACAAGGGAGGGCTGAAAAGAAACCGGTCGAAGAACTTCTAAAAGTTGTGGAGAAGCTGTTGTCCGTCCTGCAGGCGGAAACGCCAGAGGGCACCAGTAAAGGAGCAACCTAAGTGCCCGAAGGTTGAACCCCGCTCCAAAAACCAAGCTAAGACTAAGAGGGCGAGAGGGCCCAAAGCCGAGCCAACTGCTGAGCCAGCCGGGACTGAAAGAGTCACTCCCTTAGCATCCGGGTCTACGTCATGGGGAGGCAATGCACACCCAAAACCTACACGGGCCAAGAAAAAGGCCAGGGTACAGCAAACTGGGTCTAAGCGTCAGATACCGCCACCAAGTTTCCTGACCAACTGATAGGTCCTTCTCCTATAGTGCCAATCCAAGTGGAGGGAGTCTACACTAAAGCTCTGTTAGATTCAGGGGCTCAAGTGACATTGATCTACAAAGACTTCTATGAGAAACACTTGAAGCACATTCCTCTGCAAGAATTGAAGGATTTGGAAATATGGGGTATCGGCACTGAGAAACTCCCTTATGACGGGTACCTGCAAGTGAAGTTGGAGATCGGATCTGAAGTCATCGGGCAGTCTGGAGGTTGTGATGCATTGGCCATTGTGTGTCCTCGACCCCCAGGCGCGAACAGAAGCTCCCTGATAGTGGGGACGAATACTGACCTAGTGCGGCGTCTCCTGACACCTATGGTATTAGAAGAAGGTTCGACTCAAGGAGTACACCCACTGTTACGTCCGGTCTATCAGAGGATGGTTGAAGAACGAAAGGCACCTGCCGAGGTGGGGCGCCTGTGGAGACTGGGGGGAACAGAGAAGGTTCTGCAAGCAGGAGAAGTAGCGAGCTTCCGGGTTTCAGTCAAGTTGAACGGATCGCAACCGGGTCCCTATGTGGTGCTGGGAACCGATGTTAATTATGGGAGTGAAACCGGAGTCGAAGTAATTCCTGAAATAATCTCCACCAAAGCTCTGAAGAGAACACGAGGAAGAGTCTCGGTCAGTGTGTGCAATGTGACAGATTCTCCAGTAGTCCTTAAAGCACGAATGCCTATCGGGCAAGTAGAGTCTGCTACACCCCTCTCTACCGATTTAGGAGGGGGAGTGGATAAGGAGATTCCAGATGAAAGATTCTACCCCAAGGACGCTCCCATTTCACCTGAGTGGAAGAAACGTCTCCAATCTCAAGTCTTAAAGTGGAAGGAATTGTTCTCAAAAGATGAGTTTGATGTGGGCCTAGCTAAAAGTACTGAGCACCGCATTCGGTTACAAGAAGACAAGCCGTTTCGGGAAAGGTCAAGGCGAGTTCCGCTAGGAGATTTGGATGATCTGCGAGAGCAACTGAATGAATTGCAAAGAACCAAGGTGATTCAAGAGTCCAGGAGTCCATATGCATCTCCCACAGTGTTGGTCCGGAAGAAAAATGGTTCTGTCCGTCTATGCATAGACTACCGCACGTTGAACCGGAGAACCATCCCCGATCAATATGCCACTCCTCGGATAGAAGATGCCCTACAGTGCTTGTCTGGAGCAAAGTGGTTTAGTGTACTGGACCTGCGAAGCGGATACCACCAGATACCCATGCATCCTGAAGACAAGGAGAAAACTGCGTTCATCTGTCCACTGGGATTCTTTGAATTCAACAGAATGCCTCAAGGCCTTACGGGGGCTCCAGCCACATTCCAACGGTTGATGGAGAAGACAGTCGGGGATATGAATCTAATCGAAGTTTTAGTGTACCTGGATGATATAATTGTATTTGGGAAGACTCTGGAAGAGCATGAGCAACGTCTGGAGAAGGTTTTGAAGAGACTCCATGAAGAGGGGTTGAAACTGTCTCTGGAGAAATGCCAATTCTGTCTACCGTCTGTTACGTATCTAGGACATGTGGTCTCAGCAGAAGGTGTTTCGACAGATCCTCGGAAGTTAGAGGCCGTAGCTTCTTGGCCTAGACCCCGGAACGTCACTGAGCTTAGATCTTTCCTGGGATTCTGTTCGTACTATCGAAGATTTGTGGGAGGATTCGCGAAAATAGCTCAACCACTGAACAAACTCCTGCAGAAGGAAACCACAGAAGAAGGCTGCAAGGTCTCTGACAAAAAACCGTCAGCTCCGGGGCCAAGGAAAGCTCGAGAGTCTATACAAGGTGAATGGACCAGTCAATGTGAAGAAGCTTTCGTGAAGTTGAAAGAAAGTCTAACCCGAGCTCCTGTTTTGGCCTATGCGGACCCTCACAAGCCGTATGAACTACATGTGGATGCCAGCCGAGAAGGTCTGGGAGGAGTCCTGTATCAGGAGTATGGTGGATTGCTGAGGCCTGTAGCGTACGTGAGCCGGAGCCTTACGCCTTCAGAGAAGAACTACCCTACCCACAAGTTGGAGTTCTTAGCCTTAAAGTGGGCAGTGGTGGACAAATTAAAAGACTATCTGTATGGAGCCGAGTTCGTGATCAAGACGGATAACAATCCTCTTACCTACATCCTTACTACCGCAAAACTGGACGCCACGGGACATCGGTGGTTGGCCGCTCTGTCAGGGTTTCGGTTCAGCCTGAAGTATCGCCCTGGGGTGAACAATCGAGATGCTGATGCGTTATCGAGAAGACCCTACACTACAGAATGGACTCAGTTGACTCCAGACGGGGTGCAAGCTTTGTGTCAAGGAACAGAGCGCCGGGTCAAAGGAGGGATTGAAGCGGAGGCCATAGGAGTTATGGCTGCGGCTGTTCCTGAGTTTTACTGTAACCCTACGCAGTTAAGGGACGAAAGTTTACCTACCTTTTCGAGACAGGACCTGAAAGCGGATCAGGCCAGAGACCCTTTAATTGCCTTGACCATAAAGGCCCTGTCTACAAACCAGCGAGAGTGGAGCCAGATTGGTCTACAAAGAGTGGGAGCGGTTGAAGATGTTGGATGGGGTGGTCTACCGAAGGGGCCCCTCAACTAACGCTGAAGAGATTCAACAGTTATTCCTCCCTACTAAACATAGGGAGAGTGTGTTGCGATCACTACATGATGAGCATGGACATTTGGGTGCTGAAAGAACTTTTAAGTTGGTGCGAGATAGGTTCTATTGGCCTTGCATGAGAGCTGAAGTGGAAAGTTATTGTCACTCCTGTTTAAGGTGTATTCAGAGAAAGACTCTACCGACCCGAACTGCTCCAATGAGCCATCTGCAGAGCCAGGGACCCATGGATTTGGTGTGCATTGACTTCTTGTGCTTAGAGCCGGATGCTAGTGGGCAAGGGAACATTCTAATAGTGACTGATCATTTCACTCGTTATGCCCAAGCTTTCTCCACAAAAGATCAACGCGCTCCGACAGTGGCCAAGGTGTTGATGGAAAAGTTCTTTGTTCATTACGGACTGCCAAGGAGGATACACTCTGATCAGGGTAGAGACTTTGAAAGCAGACTGGTGGGGCAGTTGTTAGAGCTGTTGGGAATCCAAAAGACCCGAACTACACCATATCACCCTCAAGGTGATGCTCAGCCTGAAAGGTTTAATCGCACACTGCTGAACATGCTAGGGACCTTGTCGAACGTGGAGAAGCAAAGTTGGAGTCGTCACATAGCTACTCTGGTGCATGCATATAACAGTACGGAGAGCGATGCAACTGGATACTCACCGTACCGTCTTATGTTCGGAAGGGAGGCTCGACTGCCGGTTGATTTGGCTTTTGGGTTATCTCTAGACCAAACATCAGTAGCTTCCCATAGAAACTACGTGGATAGACTTCGAAAGAATCTGGCTTCTGCGTTTGAACAGGCCCGTTTAACTTCAGGAAACAGGGAGCAAAGGAACAAAAGGAACTATGATTTGAAAGTTCGAATACAAGATCTACAACCCGGTGATAGGGTCCTGTTGAAGAACTTGGGTGCTGCTGCAAGACATAAGTTGGCGGATAGATGGAGTTCCCAGGTTTACATTGTCTGCAAGCAACTGCCGGGTCTGCCGGTGTATCAGGTTCGCCCAGATGGAAAGGCTGGGCCTCTTAAGAACTGGCACCGAAATCATTTGTTACCTTTGAGAGAGGCTGTGAGGATACCAGTTGGGGACAAACTCCCTCTGCCGAATCCGCCTGTTCCATGTTTGCCTCCTGTTACTCGGTCTCAACAGACCCGGGCTGTCGAAGAGAGCGAAAGGGACAGTGAGGAAGAAAGTTTCTGTCTGGACTGGATACGTCCACCGGAGCCTGAAGAGATTACCTCAGTTCCTGAACGATGGGAGAGTAATTTGAGGCCTGAAGCTCCTGAATTCTTGTTGGAAGTCCCTGAGACTGTTGATATCCCTGAGCCTCTTGAATTTCAGTTGGAAGTCCCTGAGGCTGTGGGGATCCCGGTAGCTCCGGAAGCGTATTCAGGTGATTACAGTTCTATGCCTTCACTGGAGGGATCATACTCTGAAGAAACATCTGCTCCAGTGATAGAAAGAGAAATTGAACCAACGCCTATAGTACTTCCACCTGAAGAGGAACTGATTGAGCCAGAACCAAAACGCTCTGTTCGACCGCCCCAACAACTCACCTACGACTCACCAGGACATAGCACTGAAGAGGCCATCACCACGGTGCGGAGGTTGCCCGAAGTGTCTGCTATGCTAGCTGAGGTAGCCCAAAATATGAGTCAACTTGAGGAAGTGTTATTAACTCACTATATGTATGCTGCTGAACCTGTACATGTTATATAAACTGCATTCAAATTGTTGGAAATGTAATGTAATTGTTGTACCTCCTTGGAGAGACCCAAGAGTTCTAGGAGGGGGAGAGTGTAGCGCTGTGGTAAAAATCGTCTTGCTGTGGCAGTACCTATTTTTGGCCACAAGATGGAGACTATCGCGATCAGATACTGGACATTGGGACTACAACGCCCAGCATGCTTTGCAGGAAGACAGGAAGTGGGTGGGGACTGGAGACTTACATCCTCTGCCTCGTGGAGAAAGTTCCAGAGTGCGCCAGGGAGTCAGAGGGAGCAGACGCAGTGAGAGACATCGCAAGAGGGCCTAAGCCAGAGTCTGAGCGAGACCTGTCAGAGTCATTTATTGGACATTCAGCCTGAAGAGAAGGAGAGCGCTCCAAGTTCCAGAGATTGCTGCAGATCTAAGAGACCAAAGACCTCGAGTAAGGAGTTGCCGCGAGTTGACTGAATACGGAGAGCAGGCGGTGAGTTGGACAAGTCGTGGACAAGCTGCGGAAAGTCAGACAACGGATCCGGCTGCTAGTATCCCCAGTCAATATCGAGCGGAGAGACGTCCTGGGTCAGCGGAGCCTAAAGCAACCGTCGGATGGGTGAGAGGCCTCCAAGGCTGTACTGTAAATAAGAACTCGCTGCTGTTTTCCTTTTTAAAGTCCACAGGGCCCCAACTTGACTAGTCGAAGAGATTCTTTAACCCCTTAACGCCGCAGGACGTACATTTACGTCCTGCATTAGGCGGGCTTTGCCGCCGCAGGACGTAAATGTACGTCCTCGGCGTTTAGAGCCCCCCCGGAGATACTCACCTTCTCCGGTCGCTCCCACGCTGTTCTGACTCCCCCGGAGTCAGATCAGTGTGATCCCTCCTCCGGCGTTGTGACGTCATCGCGCCGTGGCGCGATGACGTCAGTTTCAGGCGTCCCCCCCGCCGGAGCAGGGGAAGCGCCTGGAGGGGAGGGGAGGGATCCTTCGGATCCCTCTATCCCCGATCGCCTGGTCCCCGGCGGCTGTGGCCAGCATCGCTGGAAGGGTCACAGCCTGACCTTTCCAGCGATGTATGGGGGGTTAACCCCTTAGTTGCCAGGTCGCGACCGGGCACTAATTTGTGCCCGATCGCGGCCTATTTCCGGTGGGGGCCGCCATCTTGGATGGCAGCCCCACCTCTGGGTCCCCCCCGGTCAACTGACTCATCGCGCCATGCGCGATGATGTCAGTTAACCGGGAACCCCCTAGCTGCAAAGGGATTTCCCATGGAAATCCCTTGCAGGAGATAGGGGGGTTCTTTGAACCCCTTTATCTCCTGATCGGTGGCAGCTAGGGGGTCATGGCTGATATTTCTGGAAAGGCCAGAGCATGGCCTTTCCAATGATATCAAACATGACCATGGTAAAAGTGAAATAAAAGTGTAAAAAAAGTAAAAATAAAAAATAATAAAAAAATAATAAATTAAATAATAAAAAAATAATAAATATAATAATAAAAATGTTTTGTTTTTTTTAATGCAGCACTATTGTTCACATTTCAATTATAATGTGAACAATGATGCTTCACTACTGATTTTTTTTTTTGGGGGGGTTTAGCTAAAATCACGCAATTTGTCCCCAAAAAAAAAATGGGTTCACCGTTCTAATTTTTTTAACAAATCTACCCAATAGAATATGACCGCAGAGCCTCGGATAATAAAATTAAAAAAAAAAAAACACTTTACACACTGTGGAAGATTGAAATTTTATTGAAAATTCAAATTTTTTTACATTTTTTGTTATAGCATTTTGGCAGGGCATGACATATACATATAATAATGATATATTATTAATCTGCCGAGTCTGACGGAAAGAACGATATATAATTTGTTGGGTGGTAAAGAATACGTGACTTAAGAATGGTCAAAATGAGCTCAGCAAACTTCTACTTCCGAAACAGCGCCGAAGTTGTAAAATTACTCCCGTCCTTAAGGGGTTAAGTAAATTCACTGGCCAGTTGAATAGTACCCGGGTACCATACACGCACATACACACTTTTCACATTCCGGGACTTAACCTGTGCAGGACTCATTTTTTGTTGCGTATCGGAATAAGAGTAAAGATACGTTCCGAATATATTTTCCTCTTTTCCGCTGCGCGTTTGTCGTAATACGAAGAGATTGTATTTTTTTGGGTTCCGCTACTTGTTCCTTTTTCGTATATTCGTGCAACTGTTTTTATTTTCTGTTCGGTTACGAATATTTTATTTTCCGAAATACGAAGCCTCGTGTTTCGTTTCTTTTCCGCCACGCGTTTTACCGCGATACGAAAATACTGTAATATATCTGTGAATACCGTGTCTCAATATCTGCTCATTATTTTAGTAAACTATTTAAATGATAAAAACTCACAACTGTGTTGGAGCATATTTATTCCCTAGTGCGGGGAGACTGACCCGTGGTTCAATTTTCAGCGGCTCCTCCGGGAGTGAGCGCTACACTTATTTTTTAGTTTTACTTTGGAGCTCAGAGATACACTTATACATACTGCATGTTATGTGAGTTTTGTTGCTGTGGAGCTCTGTGATACAGTAATTTGTGGTGTGTATGAGCGTATCACAGAGCTCCACAGAAACAAAACTCACAATAATGTGCAGTGTGTATGAGTTTTATTAATTCATACATGTGGGGGGCTGCATCTTGCTGTGTCAGCGGGCGATGTCGGTGCTGTAGCAGTGGTGCAGTATAATAAAAGGCTGTGTCTTTCTGTGTCAGTGGGTAATGTCGTTGCTGTAGCAGTGGCACAGTGTAAAAAAGGGCTGAGTCTCGGTGTGTCTGAGAGTGATGTCAAATAAAGTTCAGTTCAGGTTGTTGCCACCCACCTTTGAGCTGCCACTGGAAAGTCCTCACTCCAAGGACGTAGCACAATATCAAGAAATATACTCCAGTACATAGCAAGAAATTTTTTGGTTTTATTCCATCAACAGTAGAACAACGTTTCGACCTGCAACCAGGTCTTTGTCAAGTCTACTAAACATATCTCTACACTTTCTTAAATACATCATGAGTAATTAACATCATTAAAAACAGCGGTGTTATACACAGATTCCTCATTGTAACACCTGTTTGCAATGATTGTGTCCACAGCACAAACATTGCCTTTAAAACCAATGTTGCTACCATGTCTTCAATGGTGTCAATTGTAAATTTATTAGTACATATCAATTAAATTTATTAAATGCAAATTCTGCTTAATTATTCACATAACACTTAAATTAACCCATTCCCACCATTGGAGACCTAAATAGCTACGATGAAGCAGAATTTCATAATCCCCAATTGTTGTGACCTGCATTATAGAAAGGGTGCATAATTCGCCTCTCTCTTTAACCCTTGGGGGGACATCGCATTTAAATGGTAAATCCAATAAAGTTCTTTCCTTTTCAGGATTTTCTCTCTATCCCCCCCTCTGGTAAATTTAGGGATACCTTCCACTACCTGAAATCTCAGCTGTGACACGTCATGGCCGAATTCCACAAAGTGGCACGGTACTGGAAGCTCCACCTTTTTGGTCCTGATATCAGATTTATGTTTTAAAATACGATTCTTTACTTTTTGTGTGGTCTCTCCTACATATATTAACCCACAGGGGCATTTTAGTAGGTATACTACATGTGTGGAATTACACGTGTAGTAGTACCCTCTTACTTTATGTTTATGTCCTGAGCGGGGATGGACAAAGTAGTCTCCACGGATAATGGCACTGCAACAGGAGCAATTGAGACATGGGAAGGTGTCCCATTTTGGTGTGCCAAAGAATCTTTTACTCTGGTCTCCCTTAAGTTCTGCCTTTACTAATTTATCCCTAAGGGACTTTCCCTTTTTATAAGACATAAGGGGAACCGTTTGAAATTCTGGTATGTTTGGATAAGAATCTTTTAAAATTTTCCAGTTTTTAGACAGAATCTTCTTAATTTGATCCATATGTGTTCCATATTTGGATACGAAGGCTAATCTTTTTTCATTTGTTTTAGATACAAATGATTTTCTAAAAAATCTCCAAACCATTGAGGTTAACGAACAGAGTGTGTTGGTGAGTCTTGATATAACTAGCCTGTATACGTCTATTCATAATACTGATGGTATGAAGGCCATGTACAATGCATTTATGGATTTGGGTTACAATGTGTCCTAATACCAGTCTGCCATACATACCACCCAGTGTGCCATAATACTAGTCTGCCATACATACCAGCCAATGTGCCCTAATACCAGTGTGCCATATCAGTCTGACATACATACCGGTGTGCCATAATACCGGTCTGTCATGCAAACCAGTGTGCCATACCGGTCTGCCATGCATACCAGTTTGCTGTAAAACCAGTCTGACATGCCATAATACCAGTGTGCTGTAATACTAGTGTGCCATCATAGCAGGCTGCCATGCCATGCATACCACGTGCCATAATATATACAATGGGGTAATGGATATGCAAAAAAAATAATTCCCACCCCAGCCTAACACTAGAATGTTTGGGTTTGGCTTGAAGACAAGGTGGCGACCTTGAGCACCAGTCTTCTTTTAACAGTTCCATGAGGGTTATATATACAAGTACACAGCATGTATATATTTTGAAAGGACAATATCCTTGAGAAAGTCGCGGCTGTGCGATGAAATGTTTTGGATTTACATGTCCATATTGGTTTTAATTCATACTGATTAAATTGATGGTTATTTTACTATACCAAGTTTTCAGTCTATTTCTTCTATCCGTGTTGGTCCTGTGGTTCCCATCCTCCATCAGGATCGGTTCCAGCAGACCCATTCATTGTGGAGGAAGCTGAATATACAATCAGTGCTGGAGAGGAAGGGGTGGGGTTTAAACAGGAAGAGGTTTGACCTTGACAGGAAGGGGTGTGTCAAATTTAAATTAGGGGGTGCACGAGTTTAGTCAGGCCTAGGGCAGCACAAAACCTAAATATACCCCACTGCCCCTCCCCACCCCCTAGGTCTGATACACATGCACTACTGTAGGGCTCTGATACACATGGACTACTGTGGGGCTCTAATACAGACGCACTACTGTGGGGCTCTGTGATACACACGTTGCTGTGGAGCTCTGATACACACGTTGCTGTGGAGCTCTGTGATATGCACGTTTCTGTGGAGCTCTGTGATACGCACGTTTCTGTGGAGCTCTGATATCCATACACACACTGCACGTTACTGTGAGTTTTATTGCTGTGGAGCTCTGTGATACAGTAATTTGCAGTGTGTATGAGCATATAAGAAGGTTGCACAGCAATATGAAGTGTGCATGAGAGTGAGTTTTATTGCTGTGGAGTTCTGTGATACAGCAATGTGCGGTGTGTATGAACGTATCACAGAGCTCCGCAGCAATAAATCTCACTGTTCTGTTTCTCCACCAAAGCACTGAAAATGTGATCTCTTAACTTACTGTTGTGATGAGATGGCTATAACTTCCAGTCTAGATGAATTACAGACAGTGACTCAATCGAGATGACACCTTGAAGATCTGTTGAAGTTTTATTCCAAAACTGTAGAAAATCCACAACAATATACATCCGATAGGTCAAAAAATCATAATGAATCTGAGTCCATAAGGCTTGCAAAGGATTGCTGGGAAGGGAACAAGGGTGGAGCTATCTGAACAGGAAATCCCTGCGCCATGAGGAAGGGAGGAGAGAAACCCAGGGGTAGATAAGACATGTGAAATTCTTAAAGGCATATCACAAGTCATGTGAAACATGACACTCCCCGTCGAAATCTATGATTTCTATAATTAAATAACTTTGACTAAAGTTCAAAACAAATAAGTGAAGATTCTTTTCCAGGAACATCTGAAAAACAAGAGGGAAGGGAAGAACAAGAGAAAATAATGCAACATTAACAATTCTTGCAGATCTTGATCTTGATGGTCCGGGCTGTGAGAAGAACAGTCAGTGAGTCCATCTTCAGAGGGGAAGGCAGCAACATGCACCAATCCTTCTTACCTCTCTTTGTCTCAAATTGATGACTTGTGAGGCTTGTCTTCCTCTTTGGGCAGAAGGAGTACAAGTTCCTTTATAGGCCTGAAGTAAAAGTGTGGAGAATCTTCTTTCATTACTTTAACTTCTGCTTTTCTTACTTTCCCATCATTACTTGGCATAGTTTTTGTAATAAGACCCATAGGCCAATGGTTGCGATGAGAATCTGTCTCTTTCAAGAGTACTAGGTCTCCCACTTGTAGGTTGGGTTTGCTAGTTTGCCATTTACTGCAACCTTGAAGGTTGGAAAGGTACTCCATCTTCCAACGGCCCCAAAATGTATTAGCCAGCTGTTGAACTCGTTTCCATTGATGTTTGTAAACATTAGGGCAATCAAGTTCTTCTGTGGGTATGGTGGCTATCCCAATTTTTTGGGTAAGAACAGTGACTGGAGTGAGCAATACTGGAGACTCTGGATCTGAAGACACAGGGACCAGTGGCCTTGCATTAATTATAGCAGACACCTCTGCAAGAAGGGTGACTAAGATTTCATGGGTAAGTTGGAAAGTTCTCTGGTCTAGTAGCATAGAGTCCAGGATTTTCCTTGCAACTCCAATCATGCGTTCCCAAGAGCCTCCCATGTGAGAGGAGTGCGGTGGGTTGAATTCTCATTTACACTTGTCATTCAAGAAGTTCAGTATCTTTTCAGATCAAGAGGCCTCCTGAATTGTGGGGGGCCTTTAAAGATGTGCCGCTTGTGACATTGTTTGTCTGTATCAGAGCTGTTTGTAAATTGATGAGCAATGTGAATAAGGCGTGCAATGGCTCTTTTTTTTTTTTTTGAGAAAGGATTTTACCAGGAAGGATACATTAAGATTTCTCTTGTTTTCAAGTATGTCCTGGGTGGCGAGTATGTACCGTTAGGTGTCTTGCCAAGGACACTTACTGGAGGGGTTGCTCGCTGGGATCGAGCCCATGACTCCACAGGCTCTCTCCATGCAGAGCAGTGACATTACCTCTACTCCACCCAGCCGGTACAGGCTCTTACAACAGAAGACCACATAGAAAGGCGTTCAAAGCGGTGAGGACTCAGCCTTACCCTTTCTTTCACAGAGGTGTTGAGTGTAACCGTAACAGCTCTAATTTCTTTATCCAATTCTGGTTCAACCAGTTCAAAGGTAGAATTTGTAGAATTTGAGATGAGTTCTTCATTCAAGAGTATTGGTGGGGATAGCCATAATGTGTCCAGAAATGCAGTAGCAGGTACTGCACGCGTACCTCGAACAGCAGGGTTGAAGTTAGTGGACACATAGTGCCATTGTTCAGGTGTAGAGAACTTTCTTATACGTTCCACTCTGTTGCCGACATACACGTGGAACTGTCTTGTCTGATTATGTATGTATCCTAGCACTATTTTACTATCTGTGTAAAAGTCAAAGGAGTCTATTTCAGTGTCTGTTTCAAGTTCTATAAGCTCAGCAATTTCCACACCTAACACAGCTGCGCAAAGTTCAAGCCTTGGAATCGTATGTGCAGGTTTTGGTGTGAGCTTGGACTTGCCCATGATAAATCCTAGACTTGCTCCACCGCTGGGATCTGTGACCCGAAGATAAGCCACTGCAGCTATGGCTTCGTTGGATGCATCGGAGAAGACATGGATCTCTCTTCTGGTGGCATTCTTTAAAGATGCAGGGGTGTAAGCACGTGGTATCTGGAGTTGTTCTAACGCTTGTAGAGATTGTTTCCAGGATTCCCACCTTTGTTGTTTCTCCTTGGGTAAGGGGGTATCCCAGTCTGAGCTTTCAGAAGTAAGCTGTCTCAGCAGTATTTTACCCTGAATGGTGAGAGGTGTTATGAAACCCAATGGATCATAAATACTGTTCACTGTAGACAGAACTCCTCGCTTTGTGAAGGGTTTATCACAGGTTGATGCTTGAAATGTGAACGTGTCTTGCTTAACATTCCAAAGCAATCCAAGACTGCGCTGTGTAATGGAAAGGTCTGTTCCTAGTTGGAATTTCTTCACACTGACAGCGTAGTCATCAGAGGGAAAGGCTCTCATGGCCTTGTCGCTGTTCGAAATGATTTTGTGAAGTCTGAGGTTTGCAGTGGCAAGCATGTTCTGAGTTCTAGTGAGAAGGTCAATAGCTTCTTCTTCTGTAGGCAGAGATTTGAGTCCGTCGTCTACATGGAAGTTCTTTTCGATGAACTGTCGTGCATCAAACCCAAATTCTTTCTCTCCTTCTTGAGCCGTTTTTCTCAGTCCATAAATTGCTACTGCGGGAGAAGGACTATTACCGAAAACATGTACCTTCATCCGGTAGTCTATGACTTCATCATTGACATCATTACTGCGATACCATGGGAATCTGAGGAAGTTTCTGTTGTCTTCACGGACGATGAAACAGTGGAACATCTGCTGAATGTCAGCCATAATAGCAATTGGTTCTTGTCTGAAGCGAAGTAAATCTCCTATGAGGTTGTTGTTCAGATTAGGCTCAGTGAGAAGACTGTCATTGAGGGAGACACCTTCATGTCGAGCACTTGAGTCGAAGACCACCCTTATCTGATCAGGCTTGCGAGGATGATAGACACCAAAGCATGGAAGATACCAGCATTCTTCTCCTTCCTTAAGCGGAGGTGCAGGCTCAGCATGATCTCTCTCAAGCACTTTCTGCATAATGTCCACAAAGTGTCTTTTCATCTCAGGTTTCCGATTCAAACTGCATTGTAAAGAAGTAAACCGTGCTTCTGCATGTTCTGTTGTTTGGTAGTCTCTTTCTTGGAGTACGGAATGGTAGAGGTGCTACCCAGCTGTTGGAATCATCCTGGTGGAACTCTTTACTCATGGTTTTCAGGAATTCTTTGTCTTCCATGGTAGCTGCCAACTCGTTGTCTTTAGATGTTACCTCAAACACTGTGTTGCCGATGTTGTCATCCCAGAAATTAAGAGCTTTCTCTTCGTCCTGTATGATGTGTCGTTGTGCGCTCTTATGAAGCAGTCTTTCCTTCACATGATATTGGTGTGGTCGTCGTGCAGAACAAGAAGTCCGACCATTTGGCAGGACGTGTGTTTTAAAGGAGGACACAGAGTAAGGTTTTCTGCCTTTGTCTCGACAAACATTGCCTATGATGACCCAGCCTAGATCCAGACACTGAGCATATGGAGCATCATGTGGACCGTTGATTTGTTGACTAACTTTGTGCACCCTTAAGATGTCTCGGCCGAGCAACAGTAGGATCTCAGCACTTCTGTCGAGGGCTGGTATTTGGTAGGCTATGTCCTTCAAGTAAGAATGGTGCAAGGCAGCTTCCGGAGTAGGGATCTCCTCTTTGTTGCTTGGAATCTGGTTGCACTCAGTGATAGTGGGCAAAGGTATTTCCACATTGTCGTTCAGAGGAGCAACCACAAGACCGCTGGCTCTCCTACCTAAGACTTCTGTAGTGCCGGTGCAAGTAGTTAGGGTATACGGTAGAGCATTTTCTTTTATGTTCAAAAGTTCAAAAAATTGTGTTGTTGCAAGAGATCTGTTACTCTGATCATCCAGAATGGTATACAGTCTTATGGCCTTTTCAGGTTGACCTCTTGGGTATACACGAACCAAACATATCTTTGCACAGGATTTGTCACAGAGTCCTTCTCCACAGACTTCCGTACATGAAGAGAACACTGAGGTGGAAGTTGCTGCTTGATCTGTGCGCTCCCCGCCTTGCTTTGCCTCAGGAGGATTGTTTGTGGGTTTAGTAAAGTTGTGCGGATATGGATGAAGAGCTTGTACATGGTCATCGCTGTCACACTCTATTCATTTAATGATAGCTTTACAGTCCTTTGCAAAGTGTTCTGTGGAGGCGCAGCATTTGTAGCAGACCCCAAATTTCTTTAAAAGTTCTTTACGTTCTTGTAGGGTTTTCTTTCTGAAGCCAATACATTTCTTAAGTGGATGCGGTTTGTTATGTATGGGACATTGGCGATTTGGGTTCTCGATGTTCTTGTTTTGTTCAGTCTTTTCAAGAACTGTAGCAGGTGCAGGTAGAACAGTGGTCCTTTTCACGGACACTGGTCCTCGATGGTCTCTGTGTGTCATACGTGTGTTTGTAGGTCTTGGAGGGGGTGAACTGAGAGGGTTACCTTCACCATAGGAGAAACTTGGGTCATTCTTTGTGTCTGCAATTCGTTTGATGAACTCACAGAAGTAGGAAAAAGGAGGAAAGGCAACTTGATGTTTTTCCTTGTATTTCGATCCAAGCGCTGCCCAATTTTCTTGAAGGCCATACGGTAGCTTGAGAACAATAGGGTTGATGCCACGAGGGGTGTCAAGGTAACTGAGACCAGGTAAGCGGATGTCAGCTTTAGCGAGTTGAAGCTCCAATAAAACATCGCTGAGTTCTTGAAACTTTAAATTCTCTCTAGCGGAAATCCTTGGGAAGCTGTGCAATCTTTTGAATAAGGCATCTTCAATGGCTTCTGGACTGCCAAAGGTACGTTCAAGTCTGTCCCAAGCAGCATTAAGGCCTGCAGCAGGGTTGTCAATATGAACCGCTTTGAACCTCTTGATGCGTTCAGTAGACTGGGGACCTAGCCATCTGATGAGCAGATCTAATTCTTCTGTAGCTCTGTAATTTTCAGGCTTGTCATCAAACTTGGTGAGGCCTGTCTTTGTGAGCTCTCTGCGAAGCATGTATTTAGCAAACTGCAACATGTCCGTGTTTTCTGACTTTGGGTGCATGACTGCAGGTGACTTGGGAACATATGTTGGTGCTGAGGCATTCAACACTGGAACTGGTTTAAAGATCGTTGGCATGTTGGTTTGTAGCTGTAGAGCAGTGTGATTACTAGTAGGTACTTGGCTGATGTCAAGGTAAGGTGGATAGTTTATTATGTGCATGCTATTGTCCACTGCTTGGTGAGATGCTGCAGTCTGGTGTACTGGAAGATATGAAGGCAAATTGTCTTGGAGTACAGTAGGTGCGGAGAAGAGACCTTGGTTGAGTGCTTTGGTTGCTGTGACAGGGAGCTGACGTTCTGGAGAGGAATGTGAAGAATCTGAGGCATAAGACACAGCTGAGTGTCTGCTGCTACTGTTGTCTCTTTCACTTTCTCTAGCAGCCTGTTCTATCTAAAACTTTTTTTTTTTTTTTTTTTTTTTATTGATCATGAGTTTCTTCAAACATTTTTACTTCTTCAGGAGAAACAACAAAACGAAAAACATATGACAGCTGTACTAACTGAACGTAGACACCCGAAATCCCATTTGTAGGTCCCGTTAAACATATATTGGCGTCCTCGTGCATCGTGCGCCGTTCCTGACCTCGCGCTCATTCAGTACAGCTGGCATATGTTCCTAACTTTACTATTGCCTCAGAAGAAGTCAAAATATTTTGTTTCAAAATTTTTTTTTATTTTGCAGTAAACCAAGGGCCACAGACTGACGGTCTGATGGCCTCGCAGGGCCGATTAAGATATTCACAAAGAAAACCACAGAAAACATAAGGGGGTGTTCTCATAGGAAGTAACAGGAAACCGAAAATTTAGGGGAAGGGGGGTGCAAACAAGGGGGGTGCAGAAACTCGTCAGAAGGGTAGATCCAGCAAAAACAAAAGAGAGCGATAGTGTTCGCCGAGGGGGCACCAGGGAAGAAGAGGAAAAAAAGAAAAAGAGGGGGGGAGGAAGTGGTAGTGCGGGACTGCCAAACATATCATGGCATTCCTGGCTCACCCCGGTAACCTAAAGGGAACCGAGGGCCATGGAAGAGACCACGTGGCCGGGAGACCTGGGGCCAAAAGGGCAGACAGAGCCTAGGTAGCCACCCTAGTGGCTCGCCCAGGCTACCTCCCAATGTCCCACACACACAAAAAAAAAAAAGGGGGGAGGGGGGGATAGGTGAGTCCCAGTGCTCCAACAGACGAGCAACCTGGTGCCCAAAAAGCCAGCAAGTAGGACCATAAGATCTTACCGGAGAACTTAAAAAGGGGGAAACAAAAAAAAATAAAAAAAATTAAAAGGGTAGGAACACAGAACAAGCATGCACAAAAATCACATCTAGTCCCGAAAATCAAAACATGTCCTCAGGTTGCAACAAAATACAGCAAAAGACCTCAGAACAACAATGGTATCCCAGAATAAGGGGTGGGGGGGGGATCTCATACATAAGTTTGCCGAAAAAATAGAAAGTCCTCCGCAAAAGAAAAAATAAGTAAAATTAAAATTAGGGGTGGTCTCGGAAAAAACTCTGCTTGTGAGGGGGTGAATGACAGTGGGGGTGAAAAAACACAGCAATGGGGACTGAAAGTGTCTCATCAAATAGCAGAGGGGTGTCTTCACGGAGGGGATCATTTCTCAGAGAACAGATGAATAAACCTATCAGGGCACAGAAAGGTAACTGGGCAAGGAGGGTCAGAGGACTCCACCTAAAAGATGAAGTCTCTTCACCCCGAGTCCAGCGCAGCCACAGCTGATGAGCCTCCTCCATTCCCGCCCGGCGGCGAATCAGCAGGCATGAGGGGCAAATGAGTGTTCAGAAAAGTTCGGGCCTCCTCAGGTGTATGTACATGGGACGTACGATCAGCGTGTAATATCACCAGGGAGCCCGATGGCCCCCACCGATAACGGATACCCCGTTCTCTCATGATAGCCGTCTCCGCACGGAAACGTCGCAGTGCCATCAGCGTGAGAAACGGCAGGTCCCGATAAATGGAAATCCGCATATCCTCACATGTCACCAACGGTGCATTCCCAGCCTCCTGAAGGATCCTTGTGTGAGTGGAGACGTCCCGGACCGTGATAATAACATCTCGGGGGGCTGCAGCGGGAGCTGCAGCTGCCTTACGGATCCTAAAGGCAGAAGTAAGTGGAGCCAGACCGTCTTGGGACAGGTGCAGTAACTTCACCACTACTCTGGTTACACAGGTCAGAAGGCTCTCATCTTTAACGGTCTCGGGGATCCCCCGCAGACGGAGATTACGACGTCTGTGCCGGGCTTCCATAGACATCACCGCCGAAGTCAAGGACAGCACCTGTGACTGTAGCTCTTCCATTGTCGTCGAGTGCTCCCGGTGCCCCTCCTCTAAGATGTCCAGGCGTTTTTCCAAGGTTGCCGAACTCGTAGAGATCGCCGAGATATCAGCCCGCACCTGGGCGAGATCGGAGTGCCATAGTGCCCCAAGGTCCACGTACAACTGACGGAGGTCTTCCTTCGTGGAGAGCTGCGCAATCGAGGTCGGAGTGGCTTCCGAGCACATCGGCTGCGGGGTCGGTGAATCCGGGCGCTCCACATTCTGAGCAGCAGGACGGGTTTGGGACGGGATGCCTAGCGACACTCTGATGTCTGGGAGCCCCGGGGTGGCAGGTTGCTCCGTTGTTTTGCCCATGGTAATGTGCAGGGACAGCCACGAGGTAGGCCGCGACTATCTAAAACTTTTAATCTTGCCATGGCCGTGGCATGTTCACATTGTTTTTCCAAAAGTTCCATTTCCACTTTGTGGCGTGTGGCTTCAGCTTCCTTGCGTGCAGCTTCAGCTTCCATTTCTGCCTTCTGGCGTGCGGCTTCAGCCTCCATGCGTGCGGCTTCAGCTTCCATGTGTGCAGTTTCAGCTCCCATTTCTGCCTTCTGGCGTGCAGCTTCAGCCTCCATGCGTGCGGCTTCAGCTCCCATTTCTGCCTTCTTTTTGGCGAAGGCTGCCTGAATTTTAAAAGCTTCAGCATCAGCACGGGCCTTTATGAGTTGTTGAATGAGTGTGGAAGACCTTGATTGTAGGGATTTGGAAGACCTTGAGGAGTGTCTGGAGGATGCAGATCAGTGGGATCTGGATTCCTGGAGCTATGCAATTCTTACTTCTGCCTTTGTCTTTGTTTGCAGCACTAAATTGTCTCTTTCTAGATTGAGCTCATTGAATCTCTTTAGTTCTTCCAGTGACACTTCAGTGTTGTACCGCTTTAAGAGATGAATATATTTAACACACAGTCTTTGATAATTCTGATAAGCGACATCTAATTGCTTAATAGTGCTCTCTAGTTGTAATGCATCATGACATGGTTGAGAGAGAGCTGACATGCATGTGACATTAGTACACCATAGATAATTCGTTTGAGACACCAACTCTTTTGCGTGAGCTTCAAGATTTTCTTGTACTTTCCAGGTTGGTTTTGTTAATCTTTTTTCTCTTTTGTTTGGTTCAGGGTTTAATTCCTGATCTGAAAGGATTTCTGAGTCTGGTAGTGTGTCAGATTGCATGTTAATTTGCTGGAACATTTTGCTGACAAGGAGAGAGTTAATGATCTAGTTCTATAGCAGCAGAGAAATGTATCAATTTTGCTCAGCTCAGCTTGAATTTCTAGGCACTGGTTGAAGAAAGATTTGTTTTTACTTTCTTTTCACAGTCAAATCACATGCAATGCATACAAAGAAATAAACTGGTTGTAGTGTACAGATGCACTGTATAAACTGTTTGTAAGGCACAGATGTATTGAACTTTCACAGCACTAATATTCTTTGTTGAATGCTATGCTGGGACTTGCTTGCAGGCACATACAGGCTTGTGGTAATGGCTGCACTGTGTGAAGCTGCTATTTCCACTGTCCCTACAGCGTCTCCCTGTGTATCCAGAGCTAGCAAGGATCCTATGGAGGATGTCTGACTGATCTTTCTTGATCTTTTGGCTGATCTTTCTAAGATCCTCTGACTGATATATATTTTTTTGACTGTTCTGTTTCTCCACCAAAGCACTGAGAATGTGATCTCTTAACTTACTGTTGTGATGAGATGGCTATAACTCCCAGTCTAGATGAATTACAGACAGTGACTCAATCAAGATGACACCTTGAAGATCTGTTGAAGTTTTATTCCAAAACTGTAGAAAATCCACAACAATATACATCCGATAGGTCAAAAAATCATAATGAATCTGAGTCCATAAGGCTTGCAAAGGATTGCTGGGAAGGGAACAAGGGTGGAGCTATCCGAACAGGAAATCCCTGCGCCATGAGGAAGGGAGGAGAGAAACCCAGGGGTAGATAAGACATGTGCAATTCTTAAAGGCATATCATAAGTCATGTGAAACATGACACTCACAGTAATGTGCAGTGTGTATGAATGTATCACAGTGCTCCACATATCAAAATACACAGTCACAAATCTGTGTGTGACAGCATGTTTGGGTATGTCAGTGCTATAGCAAAAAAAATGTACATTTCTATTCAGATGTCAGTCATCTGCAGTCTGTAAAATAATTTTATCATTCAGACATTGTGCTTTTATATTTCACGGGGAACCTGTTAATTGCAGATTTTCTGAGAAAAATACTGTATTTAACTAAAACTGAAAAAAAGCAAATTTTTTTGCTTGTATTTTGGCACATTTTGTTTTATGAATATTATAACTGTATAAAACACTGAGCTTGCTGGCGGCGTGGGAAATGAGAAGGTGAGTAACAGGAGAAGTTGCTGGAGAAGCATGGGAGAAGACGAGGAGAAGCAGGGGAGAAGACGAGGAGAAGCAGGGGAGAAGATGGGGAGAAGCAGGAGAGAAGATGAGGAGAAGCAGTGAAGAAGATAGGGAGAAGATGAGGAGAAGTATGGGAGAAGATGAGAAGCAGGGGAGTAGCAGGGGAGGAGACGAGGAGAAGCAGGGGAGAAGATAAGGAGAAGCAGTGAAGAAGATGAGGAGAAGCAGGGGAGAAGATGAGGAGAAGCAGGGGAGAAGAGAAGCAGGGGTGAAGGTGAGAAGAAGAGGAGGGGAAGCAGGGAAGAAGAGGAGGAGAAGCAGGGAAGAAGAGGAGGAGAAGATGAGGAGAAGCAGGGGAGAAGAAGAGGAGAAGCAGAGGAGGAGAAGCAGGGAAGAAGAGGAGGAGAAGCAGGGGAGAAGAGGAGGAGAAACAGGGAAGAAGAGGGGGAGACGATGAGAAGAAGAGGAGGAGGAGATGAGAAGAAGAGGAGGAGAAGCAGGGGAGAAGAGGGGGAGAAGTGGAGGAGAAGATGGAGAGAAGATAAGGAGAAGCAGGGAAGAAGATGGGGAGAAAAGGAAAAGCTGGGGAGAAGGTGTGAGACCAGGGTACATAAGGCAGAGGAAAAGGAGAGATGGTTGTGAGACAAATTGAGGAAAAAGAAACATAAAAAAAGTAAATTATATTATAAGGGTTATTCAAAGAGATCCGAATGGCTGCCGAAAGGGAACCAAACGCTGAAAATCAGCGTTCGGTTACCTTTCTTGGCCATTCGGCTATCAAGAGAGCAGGCAATTCGCTAAATCTTGGCGAATTGCCTGCACATACGGTGCCTGTTCGGTGCCTGTTCGAGAGCAGTGAATCCTCATAGAGAAGTAATACTTCGGCTATTCAGAGAACAAAACCAGCAGTGAAAGGTTCCCGAAATGCCCCGCCATTCGGTGGTTTAACCCTTTCGCTGCTGAGGCTTTTCCCGCCCCTGTGCTGAGGTCATTTTTACCGGTTTTGCTCATCATGTTTAAACGTGTTTTGAAGGCTTATTTTAGTATATGACCCAGACATATTATATATCGTTCTTTCCGTCAGACTCGGTAGATTAATAATATGTCATTATTATATGTATACGTTATGTCATGTCTGTATATTATAACAAAAAATGCAATAAAATATGTATTTTCAATAATTTACAACTTGTAAAGTGTTTTTTTTCACATTTTAACATGCGAGCAATTGCGGTTATATTTTGTATGGGGTGCGCTTGTTAAAAAAATTAGAGATGGGGTCTCGTTACATTTTTTTTTGGGGAAAATGACACTATTTTTAACAAACGCACCGCATACAAAAATCGTTAGTGCAGCATCATTGTTCACATTATAATTGAAATGGGAACAATATTGCTGCATTAACAAACCAAAAAAAAAAAAAAAAAGTGTTTATTTTTTTTTTTAATATTTTTTTATTTTTATTTTTCATTTTTTTTTTTTTTACAAAATTTTTCACTTTCATGTTTGGTATCGTTGGAACGGCCATGCTCTGGCTGATCCAACCATACCAAAATTTAACCCCTAGCTGCCACGGATCGGGAGATAGGGAGTTCATTGGAACTCCCTATCTCCACCGTTGGTGGCAGTCAAGGGTTAAGTCCAGGACTGGCGTCATCGTGCTACGCACGATGACGCCAGTCCTCAGGGGGAGTTCCCGGAGGCTTGGCCGACATCCAAGATGTCGGCCAGCTCCGGGAAAGGATCGCGAACCGGCGCTTTTCAGCGCCGATTCGCGACCCAGCTCCCCAGGGGTTAATGCCAGGCATCATTTGGAAGGGCAGGCTGTGCCCTTCCAAATGATGCCTGGGTTAACCCCCGCAGAGCCGCCGATCGGGAGGGAGAGAGGTCCGAAGGACCTCCCCCCCCTCCCTTTCAGGCGCCTCCTCCGCACATGCGGGGGGGGGCGCCTGAATTAGGTGTCATCGCGCCCCCGCGATGACACCTAATTCCAGCGGCTGCTGTTCCGGATGCCGGGCTGACATCCAGGATGTCAGCCCGCACCGGAGGGGCCAGCGATCGGCCGGAACCCGGCCGAACGCTGACCCCAATGGGAGGACGCGCTCAGCGCGTCCTCCGCACACCAGCGGGAATGCTGAGGACGCGCTGAGCGCGTCCTCAGCATCGAAGTGGTTAATTCGGCAGGTTTATTCAGGCGAATCCCATAGGCTTCAATGTTAAAAATATTCCCGTGTTAATTCAATATCTAATAAACCGTTCATTATAATATTCTGCAAAAAAAGTCTCTTTAATTATAGATTTTTTAGGATATTTTAAACATTTTTCAGGATTTTTTTAAAAAAAAAAATATTTAACTTTACTTATTTTTTCTGTAACAGTCCTTTTTACTATCATTCCTTGGACCTCATATGTAAATTTCAGACATTTTCGCTCAGTAGTTTCTTTGCAAACAGCATTTCACTTTTCAAACATTCAAGCAAACTGTTTTTCTAATTTATTCACTGCATTCGTCTATGGTTTTGGCTTTATCCGGCGGGTGCGTTGCGTATGATCGGCTCCTGCTCGGCTTTTTCCGGCGTTTTCGGCGGGATAATCCAGATGTTTTTGCGGTTTTCGGTGTGCGTTCGCCCTCGTTTTGAAGTGAGTTTTCGGCGGGTTTGCGGCGACTTTTCCCTGCAATACGGCGGCTCTGTGGTGCTTATTGAATACACCGCAGGGTCGCCGAATGGGATCGCCAAATCGACCCGAATTGAAGAGAACGAAAAGTCACTGAACGTGCGGTGGCTTTTCGATTCTCTTTGAATAACTATGTATGTTCTGTCACTCACAAATTTCTAAGCATTTAGTTTATTAGAGTACTGTTTCTTTAATTGAGCGGCCATTACTGATGCCGTGCAGTACAGTTACTTCCTGGTAGAGCCAGATTCAACCAGCATAGCTACCAGTGAGTCAAGCAGAAAGCAAGCTCCACAGTTCTGTTACACAGGCCTTCTGCTTATAAGTCTGTAAGTAGAACCTTCATGTTTTTAGTTATGTATATATTTTTAGCAACTCAAAGCACTGTTAGATTAGTTTAGTAGTGTTTGATTGTCTTCACATTAAGTTAAACTTCTGTTAGCCAGTAATTTACATCTAGGTAGCATGCCTGTCACTTATTTGTGTAGATTGCATTCCTAGACTAATATATTGCCATAATTCCGTATTTTCCACAGTTTTACAAAGTTTAAAGATCTGAAAAGTAAAGATACAAATAAAGTTCAGTAAAGACTTTTCTTCAATCCTGCTTCCAGATTTTTATTATGTTAGCTGTCTGCCAAGCTTTGTACCTCAGACACACTGTGAGGGCAGAACAGTAAAAAGACTTTATACTCAGCAGACCTAATCAAAAGAAAAGTGGATTCTTTCTACACATCTATCTCTAACTTCCTCAAGCATCCTGCAAAGTAGTAATCTGTCTCACCATGCAGCACACAGAACAGCATGCTACTCCAGCCATTCCTCAGCTTTCAGATGCAGAGCAAAGCACACTCAGCACACCAAAGACCAGGTCACGGTGCACAAGCTCCACAGTCTCTAGTAAATCAGATCTGACATCAGCTAGTGCTAAAACTGCCAGGTCCAAACACACTAGTTCAAGACACTCAATCTGCTCCAACCTGTCGACGGCGAGTGCTGCTGCCATCAAGGCACGTGCAAAAGCAGAAAAAAGCATATGCAATGGCTGCCTATGCAATACGCGAAGCTGAAATGATAAGAGAACAGGGCTACATAGAGGAAGAACAGCATAAGAATGAAGCTGAAACTACTAGAAGAAAAGCAGAGGTAAAAGCATCTCTACATATTCTTCAACACGAGAAAGCAGCTTCAGCAGCAGTAGCAGAAGCTGAAGTTCTCATGAAAGCAGTAGCAGAAGCTGAAGTTCTCATGAATGCGGCAGAAGAAGAGTATCAAGAAACATTCCCTGTCATAGAAGAACAGGTGACACCTCTCAGTGCAATTCATCGTACCAGGGAGTATGATCAGTTACACACAACCGTGTACCCGATCAACAAACTGACAATGCATTAAAACTATCAAAAGCCCCTCTAGCAGACGGCTACCTAGAATCACCTAAAGTCTGCAAAGCCAAAACAGAGTTCCAACACGACAAGCCAAATGTTTACGAACCCAAAGACCAGTTTGCCAGCTCTTCCAGACATCAAATCAATAACGACACGATTCCTACCCAGGCACACACCAATGTGGGCTATAGGAGAGTTATTTACAATGAGGAAAACACACCATATAACCAGATCAAGCCTGACCTAACAACCCCACCGTCCTATCAGCCACAGCCAAGCCCGGGGTCTGTTCCCAGAGTACGTTCACCTGAGGCAGCTGGAATTTCAGATGTAACGAAGTACCTGATACGCCGTGAAATGGTGAGTTCCGGTCTCCTGAAGTTTGACGACCGTCCTGAAAATTATTGGGCCTGGAAGTCATCTTTCCTTAGCAGCACCCAAGACTTAAACATGACAGACAGAGAAAAACTAGATCTACTCTCTAAATGGCTCGGACCAGAATCTTCCGAACAAGCCAAAAGAATTAGGTCCGTACACGCTCACAACGCAACAACAGGACTCGCTATGGTGTGGCAGAGATTGGAGCAAGGTTATGGATCACCAGAAGTAATTGAAGATGCACTCCTGAAGAAAATTGAAAATTTCCCAAAAGTAACAAACAAAGACAATCAGAAGTTAAGAGAGCTTGGAGACATACTCCTGGAGATGGAATCAGCAAAAAATGGTGGACACCTACCAGGTCTCTCATATCTAGACACTGCACGTGGGGTCAACCCTATAATAGTGAAGCTTCCTTACAACTTGCAAGAAAGATGGGTTACAGCAGCGTCAAAATACAAAGAATGCTATCAAGTAGCATTTCCACCTTTCTCCTTCTTCACTAAGTTCATAACGAACCAAGCGAAAACCCGCAATGACCCAAGCTTTGCCTTTTTGAACCTGGGAAACCCAAACTATAGCAGAACAGAATCACTGCAGCCGAACAGGGAATCAAGGACAACGGTGTCTGTACGGAAGACAGAAGTACCACCTGAGTCTGAATACGTCAACAATAGAATCGCAGAAAAGAAAATTGAAGATCCAGACGATCAGTGTCCGATACACAACAAACCTCATCCTCTGAAAAAATGTCGCGGTTTCAGGATCAAGACAATCGAAGAACGTAAGTCCTATCTTAAAGACCATTACATCTGCTTCAGATGCTGTGCTTCAACTCAACATCTCGCAAAAGATTGTAGGACAGCAATACAATGCAGAGAATGCCACAGTGACAAGCATCTTTCTGCAATGCATCCAGGCCCAGCACCATGGGCAGAGGAGAACGTAACCACCCAAGAAGATCATGGTGGGGAGCAAAAAGAGGACGTAGCACCAGCAATAACGTCAACGTGTAAGAGATCTGCACAAAGACATTTAGTCCTAGATCATGCTCAAAGATATGTTTAGTAAAAGTATATCCTGAAGGTCACAGAGAGAAAACTGTGAGAATGTATGCAGTATTAGATGAGCAGAGCAACAGGTCTTTGGCCAGAACAGAGTTTTTCAACATCTTCAACGATAGTGGAAATCCGGTTTCATATACCTTGAAGACTTGCTCAGGTATTATAGAGACATCAGGGAGAAGAGCAACCAACTATATCATCGAGTCAATAGATGGAAAAACACAGTTGTCCCTCCCAACTCTCATAGAATGCGATACGATACCAGATGATAGATCAGAGATCCCCACGCCCGAAATTGCACGTCGACATCCTCATCTGAGACAAATAGCAGAAAAGATACCAATACTTGACCCAGACTCTGCAATCCTCCTCCTACTTGGAAGAGACATACTGAGAGTACACAAGGTTAGGGAACAGTACAATGGGCTACACAACGCACCATTTGCGCAACGTCTCGACCTTGGATGGGTTATCATTGGTGACGTGTGTCTGGACGGAGTTCACAAGCCAACAAAAGTGAATGTCTACAAAACGAACCTGTTGCAAAATGGACGCACGTCATGTTTGAGCCCTTGTACAAACAACATGCAAATCAAAGAGAGACTAGTCCTCTCGAAGCAACACCAGAAGCATCAGGTCTACATGGCGACTACAGCTTCAACAGAAGATACAGATAGATTAGGGTGCAAGGTGTTCGAAAGAACACAAAGTGATGACAAACAAGCATTATCTGTGGAAGATAACCTCTTCCTTGAGATCATGAGCAAAGAAGTCTTCATAGATGAATCAAACAACTGGGTAGCTCCTTTACCTTTCCGTTTACCACGATGTCACCTCCCGAATAACAGAAGACAAGCAATGAAGCGTCTCCTTTCCATGCAATGCACTCTGAACAGAAGGCCAGAGATGAAACAACACTTCCATGATTTCATGCAGAAGATCTTTGATAACGATCAAGCGGAGAAGGCACCACCATTAGAAGAAAAACAGGAATGTTGGTATTTACCAATATTCGGGGTGTACCATCCTCAGAAACCGGGACAGATACGCGTAGTATTTGACTCCAGCGCAAAGCATGAAGGTGTCTCCCTTAATGATGTCCTCCTTAGTGGGCCCGACTTGAATAACACGCTCCTCGGAGTACTCATAAGATTCCGAAAAGAACGTGTTGCAGTAACAGCAGATGTACAACAAATGTTTTATTGCTTCCTCGTCCGTGAAGATCACAGAGATTACCTAAGGTTCTTGTGGTATGAAGATAATGACTTCAACAAAGATGTCATGGAATACAGAATGAAGGTACACGTGTTGGGAACAGCCCTTCTCCAGCTGTGGCTATCTACAGTCTGAGACGAGCTTGCAAGGAACTGAAGATTAACACGGAAGGCTCTGAGATGGATACTTACCTTCAAGAACAAGGATGTATTTGGACCTTTAATCCTCCGCATGCATCACATATGGGAGGAGCTTGGGAAAGGATGATCGGAGTCGCTCGTCGTATTCTAGATGCCTTGCTTCTAAAAGCTACCTCTACACGTCTTACACATGAAGTCCTGACCACACTCATGGCTGAAGTCATGGCCATCATGAACGCTCGACCTTTAGTTCCAGTATCCACAGATCCTGAAATGCCAGAAGTATTGACACCCGCGATGCTTCTGACTCTGAAAGTCAAAACAACAACGGCACCTCCTGGACATTTTGAACTCAAAGATCTTCATACCAAGCAGTGGAAGCAAGTGCAGAGTCTTGCACACACATTCTGGAGACGATGGAGACAGGAATATTTAGTGACGCTCCAGCCACGCAGGAAATGGCAAGCTGACAAGCCTAACTTACAAGTCGGAGACGTTGTCTTACTGAAAGACACTCAAGTTCATAGAAATGAATGGCCTGTTGGACTTATTATCAAAGTTGTACCTAGTGTTGACAACAAAGTTAGAAAGGTAGAAATTAAAGTCATGAAGGAAGGTACTCCAAAAGTTTATTTTAGGCCTGTTTCTGAAGTTGTCTTACTTCTCAAAAAGGATACATAGTTGCATAATGTTATTATCCAAAGTGGGGAATGTTCTGTCACTCACAAATTTCTAAGCATTTAGTTTATTAGAGTACTGTTTCTTTAATTGAGCGGCCATTACTGATGCCATGCAGTACAGTTACTTCCTGGTAGAGCCAGATTCAACCAGCATAGCTACCAGTGAGTCAAGCAGAAAGCAAGCTCCACAGTTCTGTTACACAGGCCTTCTGCTTATAAGTCTGTAAGTAGAACCTTCATGTTTTTAGTTATGTATATATTTTTAGCAACTCAAAGCACTGTTAGATTAGTTTAGTAGTGTTTGATTGTCTTCACATTAAGTTAAACTTCTGTTAGCCAGTAATTTACATCTAGGTAGCATGCCTGTCACTTATTTGTGTAGATTGCATTCCTAGACTAATATATTGCCATAATTCCGTATTTTCCACAGTTTTACAAAGTTTAAAGATCTGAAAAGTAAAGATACAAATAAAGTTCAGTAAAGACTTTTCTTCAATCCTGCTTCCAGATTTTTATTATGTTAGCTGTCTGCCAAGCTTTGTACCTCAGACACACTGTGAGGGCAGAACAATGTAAATGTGAAAGATTTTTTAATAGAAGGGCACAATTTATGGAAACTGGCCGCCCGCCAGGGGATACTCGGGTGAAAAAAAATTGGGAACCACTGATCACGTTGTCCGTGAAAAAGTGCGTTCGAACGAATGGACGTATTTTTTCACGGAATACGCGATAGCGGTCATACGATGCGCATTTTCGTACGTGATTTTGTACGGATCATCAATAAAACCCTTTTGCGTCTGGACGTTATGTTGGCCGGACGTGTGCAGCGTCTGACGTCTCCCAATCACGCAAACACGCCGCTATGCGGCCGCAGCGCACTCTGTACGTCAGTAGTAGCGGTTTGACATTCTCGAAAAAATGCGTTCGTTGGCCACTTGCGTTGCACGGACGAACTTTCGTGCGGCCGTTCGTCGTATGTTCCCCGGCATTGGACGTCATTTGCTGCTAGCACGGCCGTGATTTCGTGCGGCTAAACGCACGTGAAAAATGCGTACGTCTGACCCTAGCCTTAGACTACAGAAAAGTTAAGGGGTTATTCAGAGAGCACAACATTTCGATGCTCTCTAATTCCCCGCAATTCCCTGGACTTCAGGGAATCACAGTTCCGCACCCTGCGGTGAATTCAGCATTTACTGCAGGGTCCGCGGAGTGAAGAAGAAACCCACTGCAAACCTGCCGCAATCCCGCAGAACACTCTCCAAACACCCACTGAAAACCTGCTGGAACCACTGAGAAAAACACTCCGAACACGGCGGAAAAAGCCAACGAGCCGCCGATCACAGCGCAGAGGAGCCGCCAGAAAAAGCTGACAAGCTGCTGAATGAGGTAAAAAAAACAAAAAAACAGTATGCTTGAAAGTGTCAAAATTGAAACGCTGTTTGCAAAAAAACTACTGAATGAAAATGCCTGGAATTTACACATAAGATCCAATGAATGAAAATAAAAAGGGCTGTTACAGAAAAAAGAAAAAATTGCTTTTAAAAAAAACAGGGGGGGGATTTGCGGAAAAATCCTAAAAAATGCCTAAAAGATCCTAATAAATTTATAAATAGAGAGACTTTTTACTGCAGAATATAATAGTAAGCGGTTTATTAGATATTGGATAAAAACAGGAATATTTTTAACATTGAAGCCTATGGGATTCGCCTGAATAAACCTGCTGAATGAAAACACGGAACAGCAGGGCACTTCGGCAACTTTTCTCTGCTGTTCGGTGTTCGGTGAGTAAATTCATATAAAATGGAAAAAAACTATAGGAAACCGTTTCTGCAGCGAGACGACGATCAAACTTGACTATCTAGAGGAAGTAACAGTCGTAACAAGGTTTCCGTAGGTGAACCTGCGGAAGGATCATTAAGTTAATGGAAACCTTGTTACGACTTTTATTTCCTCTAGATAGTCAAGTTTGATCGTCTTCTCGCTGCAGGGACAGCTTCCTATAGTTTTTTTCCATTTTATATGAATTTACTCAACTTTTGTCCGTCGCCATGCAGCTCCTCCTCTTTATCTCAGGTACTCCTGAACCCCAAAGTCCCTGAAGCTTTGCTACACAACTTGTGTAGTGTGGGAACCCCAGATTACGCACCACTGAAGACTTCCGCACTTTACTATGCAAATTCCGTAGCGCCTGTGTAAACACTCACAGGTGGTCTCAGAGAGGTGGTGTTGGAATAATCTCTGCGTGCTGACGTCAATAGTGACAGATCTGGTGACCGGATGCCGGAAAGTTCAAAATCCCGACTGTAGGTGACACTGGGTGGAGTTGGAGGAAAATCCTCCACTTCATCCAGCATTTCTACCAGATTAGGGCAGCAAGAGGGAAGCGGAGAAAGCGGCAGATTATACACATCCTGGTCACCTTGAAAAGCTACTGGCCACTTCAGTCCCAAAAATAGGACTCAGGACTCCACCTCTCGTAAAGTATAACGGCTCCATCGCCATTCCAAACTGTGACTCGACTTGGCCGGCACCTTGCTGCTCGCTTAACACTCCTATACTTTGACGGTGCAAATTTACAGGGATTTGGTGAATAATGAGTGATTCCCAGTCGTTTGTTTTTCAACATCAGAAGTAAAAAAGAACGTTTTCATACCGGCTCCCGGAACCCGAGCTGTGAACACTAACCTTAATGAGTGAGCCGCGTAATCAGCAGTTTGTTTGATGGTGACTGGCGCCCTCTACTGGCAAGCTGTGGTAATACTAAATACAGTGTGTGTTTCTGAGAAATTGTTTATAGCCCTAAGGAACAATCAGATTTATTTTGATGGTCACATTGTGCTCCGTGTAGATCCTGCGCCCACATACAACTCCATGTCTATTTAGCATGGATAACTCTATACAGCATGGCCGCCATTGCACGATCGGGGCATTACATTTCAATTGTCGTGGGGGAATTATTCCATCATTGGAGCTTAAAGTGCAGCTGTCATGCCTTCTTTTTAATCACGTGCCACATACGCTGAGCTCATGCGATTGGGAATTTCTAACGATATATAAGCTAGTGTTTTTATTTTTTATAAAATACGTTATAGAGAAAAACCTGAGTAATTCCCTTTCAAAAAGTCCCCATCACTGAATCCTGGTGGCTTCCAGAGTGAGAGACAGGGCAACCATCACTCACGACTCGCAGCAGATTGGCTAATGAGTCAGCGAGCGGTTGTAGAGCAGGGGTCAGCAACCTTGGCCCAACAGATGGTTTGGAACTTATTTTCCCATGGTGCTCAGTCTTAACAGTGGCAGAGCATCATGGGAGATGTAGGCATCATGGGGGGGTGACTCCTGGATCCAGTGCCTCGCAGGGGCGGATCCAGAGACTAGTCTCGGGAGGGGCACTGACAGAAAATAAGGTGTTTTAGCAGAGAGTCCGACTCACGAGAATTTACAGAGGGCCCGGCTCACAGGAGCTTACAATCTAGAGGAGCAGAGGGCCCGGCTCATAGGAGCTTACAATCTAGAGGAGCAGAGGGCCCGGCTCACAGGAGTTTACAATCTAGAAAAGCAGAGGGCACCCAGGAGCTTACAATCTAGAGGAGCAGAGGGCACCCAGGAGTTTACAATCTAGAGGAGCAGAGGGCACCCAGGAGCTTACAATCTAGAGGAGCAGAGGGCACCCAGGAGTTTACAATCTAGAGGAGCAGAGGGCACCCAGGAGTTTACAATCTAGAGGAGCAGAGAGCCCCCAGCTCACACATGGATTTGCCCCCAGCTCATGGATTTGCCCCAGCTCATGGATTTACCCCCAGCTCATGGATTTGCCCAGGTCATGGATTTGCCCCCAGGTCATGGATTTGCCCCTGCTCATGGATTTGCCCCCAGGTCATGGATTTGCCCCCTGCTCATGGATTTGCCCCCTGCTCATGGATTTGCCCCCAGCTCATGGATTTGCCCCCAGCTCATGGATTTGCCCCCAGCTCATGGATTTGCCCCCTGCTCATGGATTTGCCCCAGCTCATGGATTTGCCCCCAGCTCATGGATTTGCCCAGCTCATGGATTTACCCCCAGCTCATGGATTTGCCCAGCTCATGGATTTACCCCCAGCTCATGGATTTACCCCCAGCTCATGGATTTGCCCAGCTCATGGATTTACCCCCAGCTCATGGATTTACCCCCAGCTCATGGATTTACCCCCAGCTCATGGATTTGCCCCCAGCTCATGGATTTGCCCCCAGCTCATGGATTTGCCCAGCTCATGGATTTACCCCCAGCTCATGGATTTGCCCAGCTCATGGATTTACCCCCAGCTCATGGATTTACCCCCAGCTCATGGATTTGCCCAGCTCATGGATTTACCCCCTGTGACGGAACCTGATGTTATCATCCGCCTGCGGGTGTGCTCTAATCTGCAGGTGTGTTCCCCCTTCGTTTTGATTCTTCCCCCGGCCCGACTACCAAGGTTGTGGCACTCGGCGTCTCGAGCGGCCGGGTATGACTTTGTGATCTGGATGACCCACGCAGCCAAGGGGACCTTGATGTGTACCTAGCCCGACTACTGAGAAGTGTCACTCAGCGTCTCGAGCAGCTGGCCACGGATCTGTACGCAGACCTTTACGGTCGTAGATCGGAACGGCTTGATTCTGCGAAGATTCGGATCTTCCACTAGCGAGTTAGTTGACGATCGATCGTCTGGGTATTCGTATCGCCCAGCGGTCGAAGAAACATCCGCGGCACGGCACCAACCTGTTCGGATCTCACCCTCACTAGAGACAGCTAATTCGCGACAGCAGGAGTCGGATCGTGCGGCGGTCGAAGCGCCCACACGTTACAAGATACGAATTCTTCGGATCTCCCGGTAGTTAGCTGGACAAGTTCAGTCGGCTAGGAGTATTCGGATCGCGCAGCAGCGGCGCACGATAGACTTGTATTTCGTCCGGGGTGCTGAACCACGAGGGATGTCAGGCACGCTTGGCAAACAGAGACACGAGACGCAGCTGCATGAACTCAAACCAAAGACAACTTTTATTCAGAACAACATCTGTATTTATACTTTCAACCTGAGCTCCACATGGAAAACCCCCTGCCCGCCCCCACAGGTATCATTGGTTTTAAAGTGCATCGGGGCGTTGCCGATTTGGGACCAGCTGGTCTGATTCAAAAATAAGGCGGCAAAAAAAAAGGCGGCAAATTTGAAACGGCATTCATTACACAACAACACTTTTGTTTACAGGTCATTCTTCGTCAGCTAGAAGGCAGGAACGTTGGTGCAACGCGCACAAACACATGTTCATGAAATAACAGTGTCCTGAAAACCAATCTCTGGCTGAGGGTGCTGAGCCATTCCTTCACATTCCTCCCCCCCCGAAGTCCGACGAACCCGGTTGGACCCCAACGGGTCGTACCGGGAAGTCGGTGCTCTCAGGTCCATAGTCAGTTGGGAGAGGCCGAGCCACCAGGCTTCTCCAGTTGGCCCTGCGGCCGTACCAAGTGGGTGGAGGCCACGCGGGTTTGGGGTTACCCCCTCCGGCAAAAGGGTCCTGTGGCCGGGGAGGAGCACCCCCTGTGCCCCCTCCGGGACTATCTCGCACCCGGGGAAAACGGGTGCTAACTGCACGCGCCCCGAGTACCTGGGCCAGCCGCAGAGGGAAATCGTGGCTGCGCGGGGCCTCTGGGCCAAAGGGCTGTGGGAATGGGCAGAGCGGAAGCAGGCTCTGCCCTGCGGCCAGCGCGTCAGCTGGGTGTGTGTCCCCTGGTGGGAGGATGGTTTCCTCCATCCCAAGGACGTACCATGGCGGCCAGCAAAGCCGTCGGGGTGAATCAGGCTGCTCCTCAAGGCATACGGCAGCGAGTGGGCAGAGGCCAGCGGTGCTCTGTCCCGTTGGCAGCTCTGCTGCTGAGGGGGTGGATTCTGAAACAACTTTCGGAGGGTCGGGTGAGGACAACAGCTGCGGGGTCACCGGCTCGGAAAACCCCTGTTGTTCCTCAGGACAGTCGGGAAATGGGCAGAGGCCAGCGGCGCTCTGCCCCGTTGCCAGCTCTCCGCCGGAGGTTGGATGTAGCGTTGACATCCAGGAGAACAGGGAACAACGGCTGCGGGGTCGCCAGCACGAAGAAATCCTGCGGCTCCTCAGGGCAGACGGGGAGTGGGCAGGCCAGCGGCGCTCTGCCCCGTGGCCAGCTCTTCCACTGGGGGGTTGGATGCAGACACAACTTGCGGGGGTCGGGGAAGAACAACGGCTGCGGGCCGAACAGCTGGGGTGAACCTGGCTGTTCCTCAGGGCATTCGGACAGTGGGCAGAGGCCAGCGGCGCTCTGCCCCGTTGCCAGCTCTTCTGCTGGGGGGTGGGATGCAACACTGACATCCAGGGGATCAGGGAACGATGGCTGCGGGGTCGCCAGCACGGAGAAATCCTGCGGCTCCTCAGGGCAGACGGGGAGTGGGCAGAGGCCAGCGGCGCTCCGCCCCGTGGCCAGCTCTTCCACTGGGGAGTTGGATGTAGGCACAACTTGCGGGGGTCGGGGAAGAACAACGGCTGCGGGCCGAACAGCTGGGGTGAACCTGGCTGTTCCTCAGGGCATTCGGACAGTGGGCAGAGGCCAGCGGCGCTCTGCCCCGTTGCCAGCTCTTCTGCTGGGGGGTAGGATGCAACACTGACATCCAGGGGATCAGGGAACGATGGTTGCGGGATCGCCAGCACGGAGAAATCCTGCGGCTCCTCAGGGCAGACGGGGAGTGGGCAGAGGCCAGCGGCGCTCTGCCCCGTTGCCAGCTCTTCTGCTGGGGGGTAGTATGCAACACTGACATCCAGGGGATCAGGGAACGATGGCTGCGGGATCGCCAGCACGGAGAAATCCTGCGGCTCCTCAGGGCAGACGGGGAGTGGGCAGAGGCCAGCGGCGCTCTGCCCCGTGGCCAGCTCTTCTGCTGGACCCGCGGACACGGCCGCCGTGTCTTCTGGCGGGCTGGGAGGACCATTTCCTCCCGGGACCCCTCGGGCCCCTCACACGGCCCATCCTGGACACTTGGCACCTGCTGTGCCTCTTCCGACCGGGCCAGCTCCTCTACTGTCATCCCGATAGGGACCCATGGGAACATCTCGGGCTCCCAAAACTCGCAATTTCTTTCAGGGGGCAGCGCCTCATCCTGAAGTTCTTGGCGGACCTCGTCCCGCCACTCAAGCCCCGTGGGCTCCACCATGGACCCGAAATACTGATCCAGGCTCTCCTGCAGTCTTCTCAGAAATTCGCCCTCCATGTTCTCGACGGGGAATGTGGCGTCCTCGGATGTAACTCCAGGCGGGCTGTAAGTCTCTATCCAAGGTCCGCTGGGCTGTGCGGGTTCCCCAATACAGGCTCCAGTCGAGCTGTAAGTCCCGTACGGGGTATCGCTGGGGGGTGCGGAATTCCAGGGTGAAGCTCCAGTCGAGCTGTACTCCTCATCCCAGGGGTCTACGGGATAAGGGTCAGAGGTAAAATGTTCAATCTTTGTCTCACGGAGCGCTGCCAATCGCAGCTCGTGCTGACGCTCCTTTTCTTGTTCTTCTTCCTGCTGGGTCTCCTGGATCGCCTTTGTTATCTCAGCCTCCGATGGGGCAGCTCCGAGCAGGGCGATCCGCTGCCGCGCCCTTCGGCTGAAGGCACTTTCCGCTTCCTCTGCGAGGACAGGGGTGAGCACGGGTGTCGTCGCCCTGTCCTGATCCATCCTGGTCAGTTCTTTAATTATGGTTTTCTTCTTTTTGTTACCCGGCGTTCCTCCCCGGTCCTCCAACATGACACGCAGGGTGTCCCTGGTGTAGTGATCGTACACCAACATGTTGCGGGTCTTCTTGGGGGGGGTGCAGAGAGCTATCCCACCGCTGCCACCAGTGTGACGGAACCTGATGTTATCATCCGCCTGCGGGTGTGCTCTAATCTGCAGGTGTGTTCCCCCTTCGTTTTGATTCTTCCCCCGGCCCGACTACCAAGGTTGTGGCACTCGGCGTCTCGAGCGGCCGTATGACTTTGTGATCTGGATGACCCACGCAGCCAAGGGGACCTTGATGTGTACCTAGCCCGACTACTGAGAAGTGTCACTCAGCGTCTCGAGCAGCTGGCCACGGATCTGTACGCAGACCTTTACGGTCGTAGATCGGAACGGCTTGATTCTGCGAAGATTCGGATCTTCCACTAGCGAGTTAGTTGACGATCGATCGTCTGGGTATTCGTATCGCCCAGCGGTCGAAGAAACATCCGCGGCACGGCACCAACCTGTTCGGATCTCACCCTCACTAGAGACAGCTCAATTCGTTCGACAGCAGGAGTCGGATCGTGCGGCGGTCGAAGCGCCCACACGTTACAAGATACGAATTCTTCGGATCTCCCGGTAGTTAGCTGGACAAGTTCAGTCGGCTAGGAGTATTCGGATCGCGCAGCAGCGGCGCACGATAGACTTGTATTTCGTCCGGGGTGCTGAACCACGAGGGATGTCAGGCACGCTTGGCAAACAGAGACACGAGACGCAGCTGCATGAACTCAAACCAAAGACAACTTTTATTCAGAACAACATCTGTATTTATACTTTCAACCTGAGCTCCACATGGAAAACCCCCTGCCCGCCCCCACAGGTATCATTGGTTTTAAAGTGCATCGGGGCGTTGCCGATTTGGGACCAGCTGGTCTGATTCAAAAATAAGGCGGCAAAAAAAAAGGCGGCAAATTTGAAACGGCATTCATTACACAACAACACTTTTGTTTACAGGTCATTCTTCGGTCAGCTAGAAGGCAGGAACGTTGGTGCAACGGCACAAACACATGTTCATGAAATAACAGTGTCCTGAAAACCAATCTCTGGCTGAGGGTGCTGAGCCATTCCTTCACACCCCCAGCTCATGGATTTACCCCCAGCTCATGGATTTACCCCCAGCTCCTGGATTTACCCCCAGCTCATGGATTTGCCCAGCTCATGGATTTACCCCCAGCTCATGGATTTACCCCCAGCTCATGGATTTGCCCCCCAGCTCATGGATTTGCCCCCAGCTCATGGATTTGCCCAGCTCATGGATTTGCCCCCTGCTCATGATTTGCCCAGCTCATGGATTTACCCCCAGCTCATGGATTTGCCCAGCTCTCACCTGGATATTGCTCCAGGCCTCCAGCTCCGGTGTTCAGGGGACCCAGATGCCGCCGGGCAGCGCAGGAGCGCCTGCCCGGTCCTGAAGAGTGCGTCCTTGTAAAGGGGAGGCGGCTGCGTGCGCAGGTCACGCGGTCCGGCCAGTCAGGTGGTACAGAGACTCAGTACCACCTGATTAGCCGGACCACGTGACCGGCTGCGCCTGCACGCAGCCGCATCCCCTTTACAAGGACGCACTCTTCAGGACCAGGCAGGCGCTCCTGCGCTGCCCCGGCGGTATCTGGGTCCCCGGCTCAAATCTCGGGGGGGCAATTGCCCCGTTGCCCCCCCCCTGGATCCGCCCCTGGTGCCTCGGCACTTTTTACAAGTTCACATTAGTCGGTGCAGGGAAATCACCAGAAACTTTGGGGTCTGTTTATTAATCCATTTGAATCTTTGAAACCTTCTTATTTTGGCCAAAAAATGTTAAGCCTGCCACCACGTCAAGGTAGACTCTCTGAGCAGGACCTACACTAACCTAACCTTTCCCAGCTTTCCACACTAAAAAGGAAAGCTGGAAAATAAAAAAACAAACTTCAAATCTTTTTAATTTTTAATTTTCTTCTAGAAATCGAGT
>RXON01001107.1:0-16072 GCA_009667805.1 Leptobrachium leishanense | reverse complement strand
GTTTTATTCAGGTTATTGGGGTATGGGTTGGGAAGGGGTTATTGGGGTATGGGTTGGGAAGGTCTCAGGCTTAAGCAGTCAAGAACCCCCTGGACCTTCAGGAAGGGGGACATGACTGATGGCCTGGGCCTGTAGGTTAAGGAAAGATCTGGAAGGGTTTAGAATCCCTGGGGCCCCTCAGGAAGGTGGAGGGGGGGGCTGGTTGGAAGCATGGGCCTGTCAGTCAAGGAAAGCTACGGCGTTATTGGTGGAGTGTTTGCAACAGTGTTGCTTACCTGGACTATATATGCTGGTGATGGGTGCAGGGTTCTTCCTCTGTTCCTGCCAACGTGAGAAGTGCATCAAGGTGAGACCCGCCCACCCACCCTTGGATTTCATCAAGTCGTGTCACAGCTGAAGGTTGGCGGTTTCCCTGGACAGCAGTGCTTAATGGAGGTTTTGAGACGCCATCGGGTGAGGCCTGGGGGAGACGGACCTCGCTTGCGGGGATGAGCTCAATGGTTTGGTAATGCCTATTGCATGGAGCGATAGGGCAGTTTGAGTAAGCACTGCAAGGGATGGTTATATATATGGTTTAATAAAGCTGTGGCCCATGCACATTCCAACTGACATATACGTGTTTGTGTTTTATTCAGGTTATTGGGGTATGGGTTGGGAAGGGGTTATTGGGGTATGGGTTGGGAAGGTCTCAGGCTTAAGCAGTCATGTTTATTATTGCTGCAGCATATATACGCAGATTGACTTTGACAGGCGCAGAAACGTAAGGTGAGATTATTGTGCTTGTCAATTCTCAGACGGCAGTATTGTTCACTCGTTGTATCCTGAATTGGACAGATTTTCTCTGGCTATAGGGTTTTGCCGCTGAGCTAATCAACAACATATGCAGCATATTTTACCCTCTAAGTTTTATCATACGGTTTAAATTCCTGCTTTCAATATTATATTCTTACTGAATGGAATTCTTTCTAAACAAGGGATCACTGCATTATATATACAGTTGTGTTCAAAATTATTCAACCCCCAATGCTGTAAAGGGTTTTAGGGAATTTAGTGTACATTTGTAATTGTATTCAGAATGAAATCCTACAAGGACTTTTTAAAGAACCATATGCAACTAAAATGACATCAATTGGTTTTGTAATACAGTAGTAAATGTTTCTTTAAAATGACTGTGATACTCAGCTCCTTGTAGACATTTACTGGTGTGGTTACAAACATGGTGAAGTCAAGAGAATGGTCCAGGAAGACAAGAGAAGAGGTGATTACTCTTCACAGGAAGGGCAATGGCTATAAGAAGATTGCAAAGATGTTAAACATACCAAGAGAGACCATAGGAAGCATCATTCGCAAATTCAAGGCAAAGGGCACTGTTGAAATGCTACCTGGTCGTGGCAGAAAGAAGATGCTGACTTCGACTGCTGTGCGCTACCTGAAGCGTAGAGTAGAGAAAAGTCCCCGTGTGACTGCTGAGGAACTGAGAAAAGATTTGTCAGATGTGGGTACTGAATTTTCAGCTCAGACAATACGGCGCACACTGCGTAATGAAGGCCTCCATGCCAGAACTCCCAGGCGCACCCCCTTGCTGTCTCCAAAGAATAAGAAGAGTCGACTGCAGTATGCCAAAAGTCATATGGACAAACCAGAGAAGTTTTGGGATAATGTTCTGTGGAAAATTAGAACTGTTTGGGCCCATGGATCAACGCTATGTTTGGAGGAGGAAGAACAAGGCCTATGAAGAAAAGAACACCTTGCCTACTGTGAAGCATGGCGGGGGGTCAATCATGCTTTGGGGCTGTTTTGCTTCTGCAGGTACAGGCAGGTACAGGGAAGCTTCAGCGTGTGCAAGGTACCATGAATTCTCTTCAGTACCAGGAGATATTGGATGACAATGTGATGCAGTCCGTCACAAACCGGAGGCTTGGGAGACGTTGGACCTTTCAACAGGACAATGATCCCAAGCATACCTCCAAGTCCACTAGAGCATGGTTGCAGATTAAAGGCTGGAACATTTTGGAGTGGCCATCGCAGTCACCTGATTTGAGAACCTCTGGTGGGACTTAAAGAAAGCAGTTGCAGTGCGCAAGCCTAAGAATGTGACTGAACTGGAGGCTTTTGCCCATGACGAATGGGCGAAGATACCCGTAGATCGCTGCAAGACACTTGTGTCAAGCTATGCTTCACATTTAAAAGCTGTTATAACTGTAAAAGGATGTTGTACTAAGTACTAAGATTGAATGTCACTTGGGGGTTGAATAAAACTGATAATGATGTGAGCACAGAAAAGACATTTGTGGTTATTTCATTATAAATGTTATGTTATATTTGTCTGACCTACACGTGCCTCTTTGATTTAATTGTAAGCAAGATGACTGAATGATCAAAATCAATGTCAAACTGGCCAAAACACTCAATTTCAGTGGGGGTTGAATAATTTTGAACACAACTGTATATTGCTGTTACGCTCGGCATTTACCCGACACCTTCTAATCAATTCACCTGTTTGGGCTGTGAGTGATTTGAGGTTCAGGTTCGGCAGAGGAGGTTATCAATAACTTATATTTACTGCCATTAACAAACCAACAGGGTTATTCAAAGAGAATCGAAACGACACCGCACGTTCAGTGACTTTTCATTCTCTTCAATTCGGTTCGTTTTGCCGATCCCATTTCGGCGACCCTGCGGTGTATTCATCAAGCACCACAGGGTCCCCGAATTGCAGGGAAAGATTACCGCAAACCCGCCGAAAACTAACCACAAAACCCGGTGATTGCACGCCCAAAACCCGCAAAAACATCTGGATTAACCCTCCGAAAATGCTGGAAAAAAACAGAGCAGGAGCTGATCACACACAGCGAAGCCGCCGGAAAAAGCCGACACCGCAGACGAATGCAGTGAATAAATTAAAAAAACAGTTTGCTTGAATGTTTGAAAAGTGAAACGCTGTTTGCAAAGAAACTACTGAGTGAAAATGTCTGAAATTTACTTATAAAATCCAATGAATGATAATAAAAAGGGCTGTTACAGAAAAAAGAAGTACATTTTTTTTAAAAAAAATTGATTTTTTTTAAAAAAAATGAAAATCCTGGAAAATGCTTAAAATATCCTAAAAAATCTATAAATAAAGAGACTCTTTACTGCAGAATTTTATAATGAACGGTTTATTAGATATTGAATTAAAACGGGAATATTTTTAACATTGAAACCTATAGGATTCGCCTGAATAAACTTGCCGCATGAAATCACCGAATGACAGGGCATTTCTGGAACCTTTCACTGCTGGTTTGTGTTCTCTGAATAGACGAAGCAGTAGTTTTTCATGGGGATTTCACTGCCCTCGAACAGGCACCGTATGTGCAGGCAATTCGCCAGGATTTGGCGAATTGCCTGCTCTCTGGATAGCCGAATGGCCAAGAAAGGTAACCGAACGCTGATTTTCAGCGTTCGGTTACCTTTGTCCAGCCATTCGGATCTCTTTGGATAACCCTGTATGTCTCCTCTGACTTTTTGTCTTGCCGCTGAATTTATTGACATTATATGCAGTTCATTTTACGGCTTAATTTTCATCCCGCTGATTAAATCCTCTTCTAAACATTACGTGTCTGCCGAGCAGAATTCTTTCTAATTAGGGATTACTGCATAGTTCGTTGCTGTAAATGTTCTGCAACATGAGCGTCCGCAGAAATTTTTACAGGGGGGGGGCAAAATTTTAATGACATCCATATTCTGCCCTTTTGACAATGTCATGAAGGGGACAGTCATAAAATAAAGCGTAGTAATATAGAGGCTGCGAAACATGATGCAAGTCTAATAGAAGAATCAAGGTGTAAGTGTCTGATCTGAGTCTGTTAACACCATTCAATGCATCGCACTAGTCACACACCCAGGATCAAGGCACTAAAGGGTTTGTTTTTTACAGAGAATCTGTAACTGGTGTTACTATACACAAGTGAATGCAACGTAAAATATATGACAAACTTTATTAACTTAAATATAGAAAAATAATATTAATATATTCATTCAAATTGGGAAACACAAGATGTAAACATTAACTGAATAACTGTTTAGGTTAACAACATCAACACTTTATCAAATCCCATTGTTCTAGGAGTAGTGTTTTAGAATTCTTGTTCACTGGTAACTAATCTCGGAAAAGGAACTGGAAACGTCTGGGGTCTTGTGCAAATTTATTAATTACTTTTCCAATCAGCTGTTGTTTGTTCTCCTCAATTTGTACTCGATGTATACTCGTCATGCACAAACCTGAGAAGCGCTCAACAGCCATTGGAGACCTTAACCATGTTTCCACCCTTCTCATAGTGCTGAAAGATCTTTCCACTGTGCAAGTAGTCCCTGGTAATGTGAGAGCAATAAGAATCGCTCGCCGGACTGATGGAAATAAATCTGTGTGCTTTAGCAAATCTAAAAATCCATTGTCAAACTGTTCATCCTTTGGAGACCAGATCTCATACCATGTCATTGCTTCAGCTTCCAGATTTTCAATGCTGTAAATGTCACTGATGTTTGGAATTTGCCATTTGTATCGCTCAAGTGACATTTTCACCAGGTGTTTTGGATCGAGTGAAAACAGGCTGGAATTTTTCTTATTTTCATTGCCAAACCGACTTTCTAAAGAGGAGATAAGAGAGTCCAAGTACGGTACATAGATAGATTGGCCATAGTATTCTTCTACTGACGAGCAACCAACATTAAAACGGAATACTTGCCGGACGCACTGTCTGGGAACAGAAAGTTCCATGTTTCATTTTTCTGCCATTGTTTGGACTTTTGTAAATATCTCCTTAAACTGTTCTTCTGCTCTTTCTCTATGACCACGGAAAATGGTCAGAAGGTCTTGCACATGATCCCAGACCTTGAGAATATCCAATTGAACATCTTGGAGAGCCCGGTTTACAGATTATAATCTCGAGGAGTAGTTTGCAATAATGTTCAAAGAAAAGAGAAAGCTGATTGTGCTTGAAGAAGATTGCAGCTGGTATGCGTCCTGACGTGTCTTACCAGATGCTGTAGTGACCAGCAAGCTTAATTGCTGGAAGATTTCTTCAAAGTTAGAGCTAAAAGTTCTAATGCTCTTATATTTTGCTGCCACCGTGTTTCACTCAGCAATGGAACATCGGGGATGAGAGCTCTGCTTTTTGGACTCTCTCGGATAAACATGATGAAAGCTTTAATTGTGCCAGTACAAGTTCCCAATATCAGTAACAGCATTCAAGTCACTTACAAGCAAATTCAATTTATGTGAAGCGCAGTGAGCAAAGGCAGCTTTAGGGTATTTTCTCTTTATTATGGCTTGAACAGCACCTTCCTTTCCAGCCATTGTAGAGCACCCATCATATCCTCGCCCATAGAGCTTTTCTAAGTTTAATCCACATTTAGAGCATGTATTTAGAATCAGATTTGCAATTGAAGTAGCATCCATTTCTTTTAAGGTTGCAAATCCGAGAAATTCTTCTTTAATGACAGCTGTGGAGCTACTTGTGTCTACAAAACCAACACCAAGTGACAGCTGCTCCTTTCCAGATATGTCGGCACTTTTATCAGCAATGACTGAAAAACCATTTGACTCATTGACTAAAGAAACTATATCTTCTCTTAGTATGTCCTCAGATAATGCAATCAATTCATTTTCTACACCAACCCATCTATACCGTGCATTAACTGGGGCATTTTCCAGATGATTCTTTAGGACCACATCTCCTGCTTCAATCCCAAATTGGTTCAGACTTTGACCATTTCCAGTTGTGCTTTTTTTCCCACGTAAAGCGATGTCACGAGGGCCACAGAATAAGATCGTGGACAGAATCGCAAACAGCTTTCTTCCATTTTCTTCAACTTGCCGCTTCACCGAGCCGTCTATCTGGCAAACAATACTTGTTTCCGCATTCTTTCTCATCTCCAAAAAGTGAGTTGCCTCCATTTGTGCGTTTTTATGCCACGATGTTAAAATATGTTTGCGTGCAGCTTCATGAAAACCTTTATATCTAGTAAAAGGCATAGTGATGAGAGCTCCTTGTGTCCCCGACGAACTGGCTGGGGAAAAACTCTGCAATACTTGCAAATTGCACCTTTCAGATGTGGAGAGTCGCTAAGCCATGGAGAATATTGACTTATCCACACCCAACGCAAACAACGTGCTCCACTAGAATCCTTCTTGAAGTCCTAATTCTCTGGTGGTTTATATGTATTTATTAAAAGATTGTATCGAAGATCATCTGTTCGCTTTTATGATGAATTAACATCCAATCCAATATCATTTACAGGAGTATCAAGATGGCGGCTACATTCTGTTGGAGCTGAAACTGGATCTGCAGAACTTCTTGTGCAGCTTCTGCCTCCTGTTCCCACATTCTTCTCTTGCTTCCTTATCAGGTTCTAGATCATCCAATTTTCTTTTTGAGAAAAATGTGCGAATATCCATTTCTAAAAAGAAAGAGTAAACATTCCCAACATGAAGCAGTCCTGCTCTGCCCGTATCCCTTTCCCCTACTTGTGTTACTCTGTCCTCACCCCTTTTTAACAACCTGAATCTGTGCCCGTTTTAAGTCCATTGCACGGACCCCCCCATTTCATGTCCTTTGTAGGGCTGCAACAACTAATCCATAATAATCGCTTATCAGAATAGTTGCAGCGACTCTGATAATCGGAAAGTCGTTTTAACGTTTAAATGATAGAAGTGCGTTTCTATAAAGCACCGGCATATTCTGCAGCGCTGTACAATGGGTAGGACAGACACATATACAAAGACAGCTCTGTATACAGAAACCATGACCCCCCCCACAGATACTGGCACACACCAGGCCCCCTCCCAAAACATACATACACACAGACCCAGTGAGCCCCCCCTCCAAACACAAATAAATATATATGTACACACACCCTCCCTGCACACAAATATATATGTACACACACCCTCCCTGCACACAAATATATATGTACACACACCGCCCCCTCCCTACATAAATCATTTAATAAATGAAAAGCATTTTGCCCCCTCTCCTTACCTTTAATGCAGAGAGGGGGGCTACACTTGTAATGGGGGCCAGAGCGTCTCTGCTCCTTGCTGTGCTCTGCCGGGTGGGCCGGGGGGCTTGTCCGTCTGTTACATAGTTACAAAGTGTGGTATGAGCCCATCACACAATACACACAGCAATAAAAAGCACCCCTAAGTAAATTGCACCCCCTGCCCCCCCCACGCTACTGCCTGTGCTCCTCTAAGACACTGAACTGCAAGACACAAATACACTGAACAGCAATCTCTGAAAAGCGGCGTCTTTAACACCGGCTCAGTCACACCGACAGACAGCTATTGGCGTAGTGTACCCGCCCCCCAGGTCACGTAGGCCACCATAGTGAATGGCCCCCCTGGAAAAAATAAAGCTGTGATGATGTGGGATTAGCCAAAGAAACACTGTACACACAGACACACCAAATGTAGGCCCTTCAGGGCTGGATAATGGATTGGTTTTTTGTTGTTGAGGATTTCAGAGTTTTATTCAGCTTTTATAACATGGATTTTGTTTCTATTCTTTGCTCATGGAATGGTTTGTATTAACAGCTTAATGCAACTAAAGGCATCGGGCCCAGAAATGTACACATAGCGAGACGCTACTACTCTATATATTGCTGACGGAGCACTGCGCACACACTGCGCACACACTGCGCACACACACACTGCGCACACACTGCGCACACACTGCGCACACACTGCGCACACACTGCGCACACACGCACAGCAGGAGGAGCCGAAACATTCCACCTAGCATAGAAACACCAACACAATACAGTGGCGGGACGTGCACGAGGCGCGTTCAGTTGCTCAGCAGCTGCAAGTGCTAAGTTAGCAACTTGGCACTGAACGCTATGATGTGGCTCAGCGCTCAGCACTGCTAACATAGCACTTGCAGCCAAGTCGAGAGGTGCTGCGGGGTTAGCTGAGTGTGACGTGGGAAAGATGGCCGCCTCCACGCAGCAAATAATCCCATAAGGAATAGTTCAGTTTGAGGTTTTGTTGGATTAAGACACTAAATCTTTATTGGAACATGGTAAACATTAACACTAAAGTGCTAATAAAATGGACAAAAGTGGATATTGCAGAAACAGCACCTTTCATCAAGTGATCCTCTGCCCTTTCACTTCCATATTCACAGCCAAAGCGTTCAGTGAGACGGCTGCAGCAAACTGAACTGCTGCAATGAAACAATTCAGCAGCTGCTGAGGAACTGAACGCGCCTCTGATTACTGACTGCACACTCAGTCACCACCACCAATTAATCCATCCAGATTCATTCATTAAATATATAAATAAATGCCGTGTGAATGTCTGTGATGACTTGAGTTGTGAGTGTGACACACTGCAGTCTGCAGGCAGCTGCTCAGCTGGCTGATAGTGATGCCTGATGATGGGCAGGTCACTCAGTGGAGAGCCTGAGGTCACTCACTGGCAGGCTGGACTGTCCTGTCCTGGATCAGATGCTGCCTGGAATCTGGATGCTGCCTGGAGGGGAGGCCGCAGCCCGCAGGCCAGACGTTCGACCAGAGGCCGCAGCTGCCTGGCTGGACGTCGGAGGCCGCAGGGCAGGGCTGCTTGCATCTGCCTGGATGCAGGAGGGAAGCCGGGGCCGGGATGGATGCCGGAGCCGCTGCCTGGATGTTGGAGGCCGCAGCTCCCAGGATGAGGGAGGCCGCAGGGCAGGGAGCCTCAGCTCCATGACAGGCCGGATTAAGATCTCTATGGGGCCGGATTAAGATCTCTCTGGGGCTGGATTAAGATCTCTCTGGGGCCAGATTAAGATCTCTATGGGGCTGGATTAAGATCGCTCTGGGGCCGGATTAAGATCTCTATGGGGGGCCAGATTAAGATCTCTATGGGGCCGGATTAAGATCTCTGGGGCTGAATTAAAATCTCTATGGGGCTGGATTAAGATCTCTCTGGGGCCAGATTAAGATCTCTATGGGGCTGGATTAAGATCGCTCTGGGGCCGGATTAAGATCTCTATGGGGCCGGATTAAGATCTCTCAGGGGCCGGATTAAGATCTCTATGGGGCCAGATTAAGATCTCTCTGGGGCCGGATTAAGATCTCTCTGGGGCTGGATTAAGATCTCTCTGGGGCTGAAATAAAATCTCTATGGGGCCGGATTAAGATCTCTATGGGGCCAGATTAAGATCTCTCTGGGGCCGGATTAAGATATCTATGGGTCTGGATTAACCCTTTCGCTGCTGAGGCTTTTCCCGCCCCTGTGCTGAGGTCATTTTTAGCGGTTTTGCTCATCATGTTTAAACGTGTTTTGAAGGCTTATTTTAGTACATTACCCAGACATATTATATATCGTTCTTTCCGGCAGACTGTGCAGATTCATAATATGTCATTATTATATGTATACGTTATGTCATGTCTGTATATTATAACAAAAAATGCAATAAAATATGTATTTTCAATAATTTACAACGTGTAAAGTGTTTTTTTTCACATTTTAACATGCGAGCAATTGCGGTTATATTTTGTATGGGGTGCGCTTGTTAAAAAAATTAGAGATGGGGTCTCGTTACATTTTTTTTGGGGAAAATTACACTATTTTTAACAAACGCACCGCATACAAAAATCGTTAGTGCAGCATCATTGTTCACATTATAATTGAAATGGGAACAATATTGCTGCATTAACAAACCAAAAAAATAAAAAAAACTGTTTATTTTTTTTTTATAATTTTTTTTTTAATTTTTTTTTATTTTTATTTTTATTTTTATTTTTTTTTACAACATTTTTCACTATCATGTTTGGTATCGTTGGAACGGCCATGCTCTGGCCGATCCAACCATACCAAACGTTAACCCCTAACTGCCACGGATCGGGAGATAGGGAGTTCATTGGAACTCCCTATCTCCACAGTTGGTGGCAGTTAGGGGTTAAGTCCAGGACTGGCGTCATCGTGCTATGCACGATGACGCCAGTCCTCAGGGGGAGTTCCCGGAGGCTTGGCCGACATCCAAGATGTCGGCCAGCTCCGGGAAAGGATCGCGAACCGGCGCTTTTCAGCGCCGATTCGCGATCCAGCTCCCCAGGGGTTAATGCCAGGCACCATTTGGAAGGGCAGGCTGTGCCCTTCCAAATGATGCCTGGGTTAACCCCGCAGAGCCGCCGATCGGGAGGGAGAGAGGTCCGAAGGACCTCCCCCCTCCCTTTCAGGCGCCTCCTCCGCACATGCGGGGGGGGGGGGCGCCTGAATTAGGTGTCATCGCGCAGCCGCGATGACACCTAATTCCGGCGGCTGTGGTCCCGGATGCCGGGCTGACATCGAGGATGTCAGCCCGCACCGGGGGGCCAGCGATCGGCCGGAACCCGGCCGAACGCTGACCCCAATGGGAGGACGCGCTGAGCGCGTCCTCCGCATACCAGCGGGAATGCTGAGGACGCGCTGAGCGCGTCCTCAGCATCGAAGTGGTTAAGATCTCTCTGGGGCCAGATTAAGATCTCTCTGGGGCCGGTTTAAAATCTCTTTGGGGCTGGTGTCATGGAACTGACGTAGCGCTCCCCGCGTCAAACCCCAAGACTTTTATTTCCATGGCGAAAACACCAAAAGACATAGACCGTTGCTTTGGGGAAGACCTTATGTTCATTTATATTGTGTGGTTTTAAATGTATTGTCGTGGAACCCCTTGCTCAGAGACTGTATTAACCCCTCGCTCCTCTGCTATTCCCCTCAGTTAAGCTATTTATCTCTTAGTGTTTTAAAGTGGTGTTTTTGTGACTCTCCCCCGCCTATATCAGCACGTAATCAAAATGCCTTTAAACCTGTCCCTTATGCTCACTGTGTTATCTGACACCAGGGTTACCTGGGATTGAAAGCATGAGCTGGGTTTGAAACCCCAGCCAATCACCATCCAAGGAGCTAGAAGGGCCAACCAATCCCATTCCTGGAATGCACCTCATTGACTGTAATGGAGCCATCTGCAGAAACTTTAAACGTCTGCGCCCCGAAAAGTAACTCCTCCAGCGGGGTGATTTTTAACAGGTGGGGTGATCCTCAGGCGAGCTACTGTTGTGGTGATTTTCAGGAGGGAGCTCCATTGGAAACCCACTTTGCTGAGCCTTTCTTGACCCCAGGAGCTTAAGCAGCCCTGACCAGGCGGCATCCAAGGGGGATATCTACTATATGCTGCCACTCGTGCCCCTACACCCAGATCTGGGCGCTTTTTGGACTGTGACACCCTAGGGACCCGAGCTATCAAACGGTACCTCTGGATCGCTGCTGCTCCTCTGAAATCCCCCCCAAACAAGGACCTGTGCTCTGTATGACTGCAGGTACAGTTAATTATAAGGCACCACCATGTACCGTAGCGCTGTACAATGGGAAAGACAGGATAACCAATATACATGCAAGTTAAACACATAGAACAGTACCAGAAAAGCCCCTGCTCAAGAGCTTGCACTCTGAGAGGACCAGATGGGGAACAGGCTGGATGACGGTGCCGTAATGTCTGGGGGGCGGGAATGTTAACTGTTGTTATCTGATTCTGAACCAAATAAAAGCCGGCCAAGTGAAATGGCCAGTGTGTATCCTGTCTGAACATACAGCCTGCCTGGTGTCTCAGCTACGCTACAGCTATAATCACCCTCAGAAGGCACAGAGCGGCATTCTCGAAATGCAAAGAGGCTCCAAGGCAGGAGTTCAGAACAAGCGGGTCTGGAGCTGTGGATCAGGCTGCTCGAGGCACTGAGTTCCGAGCAACTCAGAGGCCGGGCTGATCCTGGTAAGGGGGTGTCTGGAGAGCCAGGACAGACGGGAAGAGATGGCGTCCCGTCACAGCTGGATTAAGATCTCTCTGGGGCTGGATTAAGATCTCTCTGGGGCTGGATTAAGATCTCTATGGGGCCGGATTAAGATCTCTCTGGGGCCGGATTAAGATCTCTCTGGGGCTGGATTAAGATCTCTATGGGGCCGGATTAAGATCTCTCTGGGGCCGGATTAAGATCTCTATGGGGCTGGAGCTGAAGATTTTAGTGGCTTTTTTTGGAATTGAGTGAAATGAAAGTCTATTTTCGGTTATTTAATAGCGCAGATACGGTATATCTATCCAGGCAGATACTGTGTGAGGACATTTACATTCACATTTCAATCATTTACAGCGAGTAAAATTATTTTTTCCCACTTTATCATCCAAACCTTTGTGGTTATATATTCTATAGGGAATTCTTGTTAAAGAAGTGAAATGGGAACCTGTTACTGCATTTACTGAGAAAATACACAATTTTAACCAAAAAAATGAAATATTTCCCTTGTGTTTTGGAGGAAGGTGTTTTATGAATAATATGGCTATGTATAAAACCCTGATCTTGCTCCCAGCGTGGGAAATGAGAAGGTGAGTAATGGCAGTGGTGTTGCTCATTTTATACGTGACAAATGGACAATGTCATCGCATTGGAACTAAAAATAAGTAGATAAAAAAGTTTTTTGGTTTTCCTTTCTTTTAGATTTTACATGGTCATGTTTGGTATTAATACAAAGGCCAGACGCTGACCTGTCCAATGACACCTCCCTTGACTTAGTGAGGTGTAAAGATTAGTGACGCAGGGTTCCAACGTCCCTCCCAGTGCACTTTGCTGCAGTGCGGGGGTTTAGGTTTTTGATGTAACAATTCATAATAACTGATCGTGCCATCACCTCCCCACCTGAGATGGTGAGTTAGTGCAGCATCATTGTCCACTTTATAATTGAAAAGTGTAAAGTATTGCTGCGTTAGAAAAAAAATAAAATATATTTATTATTTTATTTTTATTATTACATAAAACCTGGTCTTGTTTGGTATCATTGAAAATGTCATGCTCTGGCCTTTCCAGTGATACCTCATGACCCTGTAGCTGCTATGGTGTTGGAGATAATGAGGTCCAAATGTCCATCAATGCAGACATTGTTATTTTTTCTCTGGGCCTATTCTGAGGCATGGGCCTGGAGCTGCTGCTCCATCTGCCCCTATGTTAATCCGGCCCTGGTTACTGCTAGTTCAGCTAATTCAGTGCTATCTCTGTTACCGACTCAGCCGGCATTTAAGCCGAAATATTTTGCACTAGTAACTGGTTCTTCAGTGCTGTGATTGAGTGGCAGTAAGTGGTTCGTTGCTGTTCGGCAGCGACACCTAATTAAGTGTAGCCACAATTACTGGTCTCTAGTAATGTTACTCAATTAACTGGTCATAATCAATGTTACTGCTCCTCGGTATCAGTGTGTGATATATTAATGCTCTTTCACTACAGATTTACAGCAACCTCCGTGTTTTGGTGTGTTTCCATTTTCTATTTAATGATGATGCTGAGCTTGATAAATGGGATCCATCACTTTACACCGACTCATATTTACTGGCATCGCTCTTTGTAATTCCCATGTGTCTGACAGCCAGAGTGAAAAAATCCTCTCATTCACATCATCCCGCATGAAAATGATCATACACTGACACAGGTCCCCCAGGGCCGCAACAACACCAGAGTTAAGAAGGGCCCTGCACTTTGCAAAATGATTAATATATATATATATATCCTCACCTGGGTTGCTGGTTTTAGAGTAGTGGAAACACAAAGCTTCTTTCGGAGGGAAAAAAAAACCTTGGCAAATCCCCAAATTAAATTTTTTCATCTCCCCCCCCATATAACTATACCTACACATACATAAAGATACATACAGATACATAAAGATACATACAGATACATAAAGATACATAAAGATACCTAAAGATACATACAGACACATACACATACATAAAGATACATAAAGATACATACAGATACATAAAGATACCTAAAGATACATACAGACACATACACATACATAAAGATACATAAAGATACATACAGATACATAAAGATACATACAGACACATAAAGATACATAAAGATACATAAAGATACATACAGATACATAAAGATACATACAGATACATAAAGACACATACAGATACATAAAGATACCTAAAGATACATACAGACACATACACATACATAAAGATACATACAGATACATAAAGATACGCGGCACAGGAAATCACAGCTTAAAATCCGAGTATTCTCCGCTGACAGAAACATCTCGTAGTCCATGTGTAACACAATGGCTGCACTTATTCATTAAACTGGTAAAACTCCGCAAACCCGAGCCAAGATAGGACACGTAAAAGGATTTCTGTGTGCAACGTTAATGCTAATGCGTCCGTTTTACGCGTGTTATTTTTTAATGGATGAAAAAAATGCACGAGGATTGTAATACCAGCGTTGATTTACGCGCGTAAACGCTTAACGCTGTGCGCAAAAATTCACGCGCTGCGCGAGTGTTTTTGCATTAGGAATGTAATAGGGCTCACAGCATCCAACCCGTCTCTCAATTCAGTTCCTAATGCTCAGGTAAAAATAGAAACATAGAAACATAGAAAAATGTCGGCAGATAAGAACCTTTCGGCCCATCTAGTCGCCCAATTACATGGATACTTTACCTGGATTTATCTTTTGTTTAGGATAGCCTTATGCCTATCCCATGCCTGCTTAAATTCAATTACTGTTTTGGCCTCTACCACTTCTACTGGAAGACTGTTCCATGTATCCACCACCCTCTCAGTAAAATAATGCTTCCTGATGTTACTTTAAACCTTTGCCCCTCTAATCTAAGACTATGTCCTCTTGTTTTGCTACTTTGTTTCCTTTTAAATATACTCCTTCCTCTACCTTGTGGATTCCCTTTACGTATTTAAATGTTTCTATCATATCTCCTCTGTCTCGTCTTTTTTCCAAGCTGTACATGTTAAGATCATTAAGCCTTTCCTGGTAACTTTTCTCCTTCAAGCCGTACACCATTTTAGTAGCCCTTCTCTGAACTCTCTCTAAGATGTCTATATCCTTCTGGAGATACGGTCTCCAGTACTGCACACAGTACTCCAAGTGAGGTCTCACCAGTGCTCTGTACAGTGGCATGAGCACTTCCCTTTTCCTACTGCTAATACCTCTCCCTACACAACCAAGCATTCTGCCAGCATTTCCAAGCATTCTGCCAGCATTTCCTGCTGCTCTATTACATTGACTATTTACCCTTAGATCCTCTGAAATAATAACCACTAAATCCCAACCCTCAGATGTATCAAATATTCTATATTCAGCCCTTGGGTTTTTACCTCCCAGGTGCATTATCTTGCACTTATCCACATTAAAACTCAATTGTCAAAGCTCCCACCATTTTTTAGTTTACCTAAATCATTTGTCATTTGGCTGATCCCTCCAGGAACGTCAACCCTGTTGCAAATCTTTGTGTCATCAGCAAAAAGACATACTTTTCCATTAATACTTCTGCAATATCACTAATAAAAATATTAAAGAGAATGGGTCCAAGTACTGACCCCTGAGGTACCCACTGGTAACAAGACCTTGCGCCGAATAAACTCCATTTACCACAACCCTCTGTTGCCTGTCACTCAGCCACTGCCTAATCCATTCAACAATATTGGAATCCAGCTCAAAGATTGCAATTTATTGATAAGCTTCTATGCGGAACAGTATCAAAAGCCTTACTGAAATCTAAATAAGCAATGTCTACTGCACCACCTGTGTCTATTGTTTTTGTTACCCAATCAAAAAAATCAGTAAGATTAGTTTGGCATGATCTCCCTGAGGTAAACCCATGTTGTTTCTGATCCTGTAATCTATGTGTTTTTAGATGTTCAACAATCCTTTCCTTTAACATGGTTCCATAAATTTCCCCACTAGATTTAACTGACTAAGACTAATGGCCTATAGTTCCCCGATTCCTCCCTACTACCCTTCCTGTAAATGGGCACAACATTTGCTAATTTCCAGTCTTCTGGGACTCCCGTTAACAAGGATTGGTTAAATAAATCTGTTAACGGTTTTGCTATTACATCACTGAGCTCTTTTAAATTTAGGGTGGATCCCATCAGGCCCCATTGACTTATTTGTCTTTACTTTAGACAGCTGCTGTAGAACCTCCTCCTCTGTAAACTCATATGTAAATGTATAAATAGGGAGGGTCCTAGTGGCGCAATCTGTTATTAGAGTGAATTATAAT